>PVJX010018434.1:0-36524 GCA_004027295.1 Dolichotis patagonum
ATGTACTTTGCTGGGAAATTTAGGTGCAGTGGTTGTTATAGACTGGGTTTCCCTTAAGATGGAGCCTGAATCTAAGGCTTACATGCAGATGGTTTACTTGAGAAATGATGTTGAAAGAAGACTTGAAGAACCAAGGAAAAGGAAACAGGCACAAATGAAAGCCAGTATGAGGACACAAGTATAGAGCTGACCACTAGCTGGTACTCAGTCAAATTAGTGTCCTTTAAGAGATGTATAAGAGAAGTCAGAAGGGGAAACATTTACCCATTGGAGTGGGGCCTGTTTTGGTTATGGAGACTTGCTCACTTGTGGGTTGTACATGCATGATTAGTAAGCAGGCTCCAGCAGGTATCACAGCCAGGGGAGTCAGGGAAGCCAATGGGCAGGAAGTAGTTGGGAGTGGTATAAACTTGAGGCATTCACTGTCAGTGGAGAATAGTTTGAGGCCTTGTGCAACTTTGCTAGAGCCATGAGCTGAGGCTGAGACCATGTGAGGTAGCGAGCAAGATGTCTATGTAGTGAGCTAAATGGCTAGAGTCCTGAGGCTCAAGAAAAACCTTACAGTTTAGTTATAGAGATGCTTGGTAGGCAAATTAACAAATTGCATAATTAAAAGTTTTCATGTGCAACATGAAGAGAAAGGTCAGGTGTTAGAAGACAAACTAACCTACCATATATTGGGATGGCTGGGGAGGCTTCTGGGATGGGAGCTGTGACATTTAGTATGACTTGCAAGGTTAGCAAGAGATGGCCAGGAGAGAGAGGTAGTAAAGGGCTTGCAGAGAAGACAAACTTTGCAAAACACTGGAGGAAAGGGAGCAACAGAAGTGGAAAGAAGCCCAGCATGTCCCAGCAGAGAGAAAGCTGGAGAGAGGTGTGAGATATACTAGTGAGGCAGGCAGCTGGCTTCTAGATTTCACTCTAGAGTAGGATGAAAAGCCAGTGAAGGTGTTCCCATAGTTTTGAAAAATTCTCTGTGGTTTTTGAAATTAAAGGTATTTGTGCTGCACAACAGGAAAGCAGGGAAGCTTTCCTGAGGTAGCTGCTGTAGACTTAAACTAGGATGTGATGCTGGCAGAATGAATCCAGGAAAAACTATTTTTTCCTCCAGAGAATAGGATGACAGATTGAACACCAGGTTGAGGAAGCAGGGGAAGTTAAGGATGACTCCTAGATTTAAATTTGAGCATTTATTGAGCCATCATCAAATAGGTACTGGATTCTTACTACACGGAGGGCAGTCTGCTAGACACAGGAATTCAAAGATGGCTAAAACTCCACCTCTTGAGTGACTCATAGTCCAGTAAGGAAGACAGAGATGTAGATTCTGGTGTGAAATGGGACACGCTGTGATAGCTGCACATACTAGATCACATTAGAAGTTAATACAATCAAGGCTACTTCCTTCTACCCACCCTGGGGACCTGACATATAGTCTACTGGAAGACTACTTCTACTAGTTGCCCAGTACTTTCAGGAAATTGATTCCTAGCAAAATCAATTACTCATATCTTACTGTTTAGCCTGTCAACCATCCAAATACGTGCAGTTTAGTCCTGAGCATTTCTGCTGGAAATGGAAGAGCTAGTCGACGAGAGTAACAGTACGAGGGTCAATACAGTAGGGCCAGTCTTTGTGAAGAACTGTTCTTGGCATCAAAAACCGTAATTCATCTTTTGCTTTTTACATAGTCTCTGGAGCCATGACATCCCACCAACATAATCTTCTCAGCCTGCACTATGAGGATGACCATCACAAGACCAAAAGACATTCCCCAAGCATGCTGAATTTGACTCTACATCCATGATCATTTCTTTGAAAGTAACTTAATCTGCCTCAGAATTTAGACTTTAATTTGCCTTAACATGCCATCAAGCAGTCCCCAAGCCATACATTATGGGCTAAAATGCAGAAATAGCTACCCACAGAAGAGGGAGAAAAGGATCTCTTAGAACCAGTAAGGCCAGAGAAAGCATTGTATGGTGCTGACTTCCAAAAGCTAAGAGCCTAAGATTGTGCACACTCTTTTATTCTGGCTAGGAAAACAAGGGAAACTGTGTAATAACTTCTCTGAGAAGAATAGTGTTGCAGTGAATTAGTGATGATGAATGAAGTGTGCATGGAACCGTAGGTATTGATGTTTCTCATAGTTATTGTACCCCTATACCTTCCGTTTAACATTCTAAAAACTAGTGATATTCAGTTGAGATCAACTAGATGGACTAAAATTTGCAGTGATTGTCTTGTCATTATATCACTCTGAAATTAATTTTTATTTTTTTTATTTAAAGAAAAAAGAAAGAAAAACAAAACAGAAAAAAGGGTAGAAGTAATACAGAATTTCAAAGAAAAATACTAACATTAAGAAATTACTAATTGATAAGTTACATGTTGTCCTCTTAAAAATAGTTGTTAAAGTTACAAAATCAAAGCATAAAAAGTGGACAAACATTGACAGTGCAAACCATTCTGTTCAGTGATCTAACTGAAACTTAGAAATATGGTCATCTATCAAAGGGAAGGAAAGTGTTCTAAAGGATATAACTATATGAAATCAATTTTTCTTTTGAATGCAGAGAAAACAATTTTGCTAGTTTTAAATCCATTGTCACACATATACTTAGCACATTTATCTGAAGATAACTTATGGGAAACAAGACTTGAATCACTGTTTTACTGCTGCCAGTAAGGTCAAATTCAAGGAAAAGGAAAAAATGCATCAGAGAAAGTATGTAGGCTTTTCTCCAAGCATCCCTGCCAGGGCCTTATCCTGTGGAACTGACCCTTCATGTAACCCTGATGTGGTCTAGACTTGGCCTTTCACAGTACTTTGTTCTCCAACAGCTGAGTTTGGTTCACAGAAGAGCAGGTGACCCCTGGAAAGCCCATTAGAAACTTGCATAGGCCTTGCTAGAACCACTAGGAAAAGTAATTTCCCTCTGTCTTTGATCTCATTCAGTGAGCAGGTATGGGCTTAGAGATGTCAGTGCTCCCTTGTGTCCATATAAACGGAGAAGGGAGAAGAGGAGGGGAGAGAAAGGAAAGAGTCTGAGGTCTCAAGGCCACAGCTAAAGCCTGGATGTAATGTTGCCTGCAGAGAGCACTTATTTATAAGACCAATGAATCCACACTTGTGTATTTCTTACAACCAAGAACTCCCAACAAGCCCAGTGTGTTCTTTGGGCACCTCATTTCAGCAAGAATGTAGCCTACCTGAATGCCACAGGAGATTTTCAGTGTCACAAAGCCTTCTCAGCCAGAAAAAAAATCAGGTGTTTTGGTACATGCTTCATGACATGAGAAAATCAATATGGATAAAATGTCAAGTAAAAACCTCAACTGTATATAGCTCATGATCAGTGTTTTGTGCATGTGTGTAAATATATATATATATATATATATATATAGAGAGAGAGAGAGAGAGAGAGAGAGAGAGAGAGTCTACTGGAAAGAAAAATACTGAAATTTTATAAACAGTTATCACCATAAACAATTTAAAATACTTTGAATTTAATTTTCTTCTTTATCCTTTTGTATTTCCCATATTTTCTATAGTATACATGAACTGCCCATATAATCTGGAGTAAACAGTATATTGATGAAAGTCTGAAAAGTTATATTTTTGGATTAATTTGACATGGCTTTATGGAGCTTACAGTGCATCCTGGATTACATCAAAGGTTACATTTCAAAACACTTGGAAGACCATTTGATTTTCAAATGCAATCCTGTGGGTGCTTGTGTATTTTACTTCTCTCGACCTTACCTCCTTATCAATTGGAACTAGTCTTTTTGCACTTTTAGTTGAAGGTAGTCATGAACCCTGAACCTACCACGTGGAGCAAGAAAACCAAGTTACAGATATTAAAATAAGGGAGGAGTTGGTGAACACGCTGCTGATAGAGCCGTTGTATCATCTGGAGGATGTGGCTTCTCAGTTTCATCTGACATAAAGGCTGGTTTGCAAATTCTTAGATAAACAATACCGAGTTCCTGTGGGGGAAGAGCAAGTCAAGTAGGAGATACTTGCTCTTGGCAGAGAATTATACACTTAAGAATTAGCTTATCACATTCCATGGCTCATGCTAAAGTACAAGGGGTGAGGAGGAAAGGATCAAAGGCTGCTCTAATTACTCTCGTTTGAACAAGCAGAGTGAAATGAGGTTTCCTGAGGGTAATTCATCAAGTCATGATGAAAAGTGAACACATGCTGGACACTTCTTTAGTTTGGTGGAAATTGCCTCTGCCTAATGAAGGGCACTGTCATTGCCCTGGCAGAAGGTTCTCACTTGGGAAGGAATGTATAGCAGCGCAATGCCCAGCATTCAAAATAAAGCCCTATGGAAAACAGCAGCAATGATTGGCATTGGTCTTGCCCAATCTTGGCTTGAATTCTTGCTGCTAACAGGAGGCTTGCGAGTTTTTCCGGTGTGTTGGGTGGAAACAGTCTATGCCTGGTGATTTTCACAAACAAATGAATGTACTCCTATTTCCAAGCATGCAGTTCAGCCACTTGGACTCCAGCAATAACTGCCACTCGATTCAAAGGAACTGGTGTAATGCAGTCCTTATATCTGAGCTCAGATCTATTACGAAAATCAAGCTGCATGTTTTTCCAGGTGCTACCATCTTGGAAACAAGGCACAAGGGGACCAAAAAATGTGTTTTAGAACCTAATGTAAAAGCCTCCAATTAGGCCTTTTTTTTTGAAAAAAAAAAATCTAGTGATTGCATACTGTTTTGGCTAAAACTTGAATGTACTTAAATATCTCCTAACCCTTTATATTTGTTTCTTTTATTACTAATGTGCTATTTTAAAAGTGTTCAAAAATGCCATCATATTAAATATATCTTTGACATTGTAGTCTGGTTTGGTCTTTTTTTATTCATTTCAGTGTGAAATTAGGCAACGCCTGTTGATTGTCAGTAAAATGAGTATAGTAGAATGACTAAATAGCAAACACTCCAACTGTCAGAGGATTTCTGAAACCAGCCCAGGAAAAACAGCAGCATGGAATTAAATGCCATTCAGGGACTTTGAATCTCTGTCTATCTGTCTCTTTATGGTGTTCCATATTCCAGGCCAATCCTATTCCACCCCCTGCCTAACCTCCCCCACCCCCAACAACATGAAAAGCAAAGAACAACTATCCTGCTGAACACTGTTATTCTGAATTATATTTTTCAAGCTTTTTGCCCAGTTAGTCATATGTCTAAAAATGCACAGAGTATGCTCTTAAGCAAGAGTGTGACTCAAAGTCTCACTAAATACTTGCAAAAGAACTTTGGCCTGCCCCGTCTCTGAGGAGGCTGGGGAGTTGAGCCTGAACCAAATCGTAGTGGAGTGCCTTCATGAACACAGAGATCTCTCCCGAGATGCAGGCTGGATGGGCCTGTGGATGGGCCTGGGGGGGGGGGTCATCCCACTGGACACCGCAAAAAGTGGGAGGGCCTGTGATGTGGGAAAACTGAACAGACACTGAAGAGGAGTCGACTCATGGTGGCTGCCAAGGGTCTCCTCCTCTTCTATGGTAAATTTGGAATCTGTGCTTATCTTTTACTCCACCCTCCTGGCCTTTACTGGAGTCTGCACTTGCTCTCTGTATGCAACCATATTTTATTTCATCTCCCAGACTGTAAGTGAGTATCTTGATCATAAATCTGGCTATTTCTATTACATTAGAAACCTTCCAGTTTCGAAGGCTCTTTCATAATCCTAAAATGATACCCAATTTAAGCTTTGTCTTCTTTCCAAACTTGGATAGCTCGCCTTTACTTTCCATGTTACTCATCAAAATTATCAGTCCCAAATAACAGACCACCTGCAGGTTTGCTGTAAAATAATGGGTTTGATCCTTTAAAAAGTGACTACAAGTTACTATTTGATGTAACTTGAGTTGGTCACACTGAGATCAAGAACCGATATGATAGGAGTTACTATAGAAGGATTAAAGGTAAACTGACTCAGACCTCTGAGTGGTTGTTCTTTTTCTTAAGACTATCTTTCATAAATTAATTTTGCTCCTTAGTGGTTCACATAAAATAAATGATAGTAAAAAAATTAGAATGCATGGGTAAAATAAAAGACGAAACTACCCATAAACCCACTACTGGATCATTGATGTTCTTAGTGTACATCCTTCAAGATTTACTAGTAATACAGTATTTAAAAAAATATATATATAGCAGTTATATATGCAAACACATATGACAAAGTATCCTGAGTAACCCAGAGCTAAAATTCAGATAAGTTTGGTATATGCTATTAGGTGTCACCACTACCTGTTTCTAAATATCTATCTGCATTTACATGATTCACACAGAAATTAATAAGCCTTTTAAGAAAGGAATTCCAAATATGTCCAAAATTGGGGTCTATATACTAGTTATATCTAGTAAACTTTGTATGTTTTTTGGGGAGTAATGTTTTTCCCATAAAAACCAATATCACAGACCTTTTATGGGATCCTGAGTGAGAGTTCATGCCAAGTCAAGCTCATTGCTTCAGTCTCAGAAACTGAGATGGGAGGAAAGTTTCGTGGTTCTGGAATCAAGGTGTAGCTATAATTTCAATCTCCATCCACCCCACTCTGGTAAAGGACACACTGAGCAGGCAGAAACAGGAGTTCAAATCTAGGATTCCAAATAACATCGTAGCTGCTAACACACTCCCTTCAAATAGATCCTGCCTCCTAAATTCTCATCACCCCCTGCAAATGCCATCAAATTATTAAGTCATCAGTGGACTAATCCACAGGTCCAATCCTTTCTCTAAAGACCCATTTCTTAAAATTGTTACATTGGGGGAAATAAGTATACAATGGGGCATCACCTTGAGGGCTGTATCTTGCCCCTGGCCCCTTCCTCCTGGTCTGTCTCTCTTTCTCTCTCTGTGCTTCCTGGCTTTCTTCACTGTGCCCTTCTGCCGTGATGCTACTGCTTTGCCACAGACCTAAAGGCCGCTGAGCCAGCTGACCAGGGATTGAAACAGTTGAAACTGTGATCCAGAATAAATCTTTCCTCCTTTAAGTTTTTATTCTCAGATCTTTTGTTACAGAGAACTACCATAGTCTGCTTCTTAAAATCTAATGTGTTATGATCGGCTGTTGGGATCCATAGTCTTATGTCTATAATGTGACTCAAAATAGTTTCAGTATAAGAATTTTACCACAATTTACTTATAAACAGTGGTTCATTGAACTTGTATGTGCTAAATAATTCTATTGGGATGAGTCTCTAGAAATAGAACTGTGGACCACACAATCTGATATCAAGATAAAACATGTACCATATGTGTATTGAGGAATGTATACTCTAGAGAAACTGAAACAATTTCTATTACCAGCCAAGAAAAAGTGACATAAAATGTTATTTGAAAAAGTCTTTTGTCTTTACCTTACATCCTGGATGAAGCATTGCTTCTTCTTTTTTTTGAAAATAATAAAACATTTATATTTATTAAGCATGTATTATATGCCAAGCTTTTTAATAACTATGTTATTACAACAACCATATACGATCACATATATTATTAACTTCATTTATTCCAAACCTTATTAAACATATATTAGTAGCTTAGGGTTTGGATTAGTTTGATCTGTTTCCAGTCTGGGCACTTCTGCTTATTTTTTAAAATTTTTGTCTACTTCAATTTATTGGCACAATTTAGGTACACATAATGACCACATTTATTGTAGGGAATTTGTACAAATATACCTTGATTCCTCTTTATTTCCCATTCCCATCCCCTCCTTTCAATCCCTCTTCCCCTCCCTGTTCATAAAGCTGTTTTCATTTTATTCTCTTTTCTTATTTTTTCTTTCCCATCTTTCTTTTTCTCCTTCCTGTCCTTCTTTTTCTCCCCCCCCCAGTTTCCTTTTCTTTTTGAACAGTTTTTTTTTCCTATTTCACTATGTCTATTGTACATTTTTGTGCTTATTGACAATTTCAGTTTCTCGTACTAGAAAGATAATGTGATACATGTGTCCAATTTATTTTGTTTAAGATTATGGTCCAAGGTACATCCATTTAGCTATAAATGTCTCCATTTTATCCTTAATTATGGTTGAGTAATACTCCACCATATAAAAAAGCATACATCTCTTTTTTATACATTCATTGGTTGATGGGCATTTGGATTGCTTCTAAATTTAGGTATTGCAAGCTGTTCTATAAACATGAGTGCATACATATTACTGTGATATGATGCTTATAATTCTTCTGGGAATATACCCAAAAGCAGAATAGCTGGGCCAAATGGGACCTCAAATCTGAATTTTTTGAGGAATCTCCATGCTGATTTCCTCAGTGGTTGCACCAGAGAAGTGTTTATTTTCCCCCTCAACCCTCTCAGCATTTGTTATTAGTTGTTTTCTTCATAATACCATTCTTTCTGGAGTGAAATGGCATCTCAGAATTGTTTTAATTCACATTTTTTGAATGATTAATGCTGTTAAACATTTTTCATATATTTATTTGCTGTTTGTACTTCTGAGAAATATCTATTCATCTCAGATGCCCATTTTTGGATTGGGTCTTTGAATTTGGAGGGTCTGATTTTTTCTGTTATTTTTACGCTCTATATATTAGTCTTTTGTCTGAAAAACAACTGGCATAAAATTTTTCCAACTCCGAGGTTGTCTTTTCATTCTATTGGTGATTTATTTTGCTGTGAAAAAGCTTTTTAGCAAGATGAGGTCCAAGTTGTTGATTCTTTTTTGGCAATTCCTGGATTTAGTTCATAAAGGGTTTGCCTACACCAACGTCTTCATGAGTTCTACCTATTCTAGCTTCCAGCAGACTTAGTGTTTCTGATTTAATATTTAGATCTTTGGCCCATTTTGTTTTTAGTTTAGTGCATGGTGATCTACATGCATCTAGTTTTAGTTTTCAGCATGTGGAAAGCCAGTTTTTCCAGCACAATTTACTAAAGGGGCTATACTTCTTCCAGTGAACTTGATTGGCCCTTTTATCAAAAAGCAGGTAACTGAATGCATTTGGAGTTATTTTTACATCTTCTAGTCTGTTCTATTGATCCTCAGTTCTGTTTTCTTGTGCACTTCTTTAAAACCACAGCCCACAGTAGATAGCATGGAGGTATTAAGACAAATGGAATCATCTACAGTTTGGTGCACTTAACCCATCTTAGACCAATATGGTAAGCACACTCCATGCATAAATCATTCATCTTGGCTAGTCTTGTTCCTCTTCACTCAGCAAGCTCATATCTAATCTGGCTACTGCCCAGTATACACATTTTTTGAGTACTGCATTTTCCTCCTACATAGTAGCATTTTCTTTCTAAGGTATTTTAGTTTTCCCCAGATGTGCTTTTGTTTGGTATTTATATCCCATGTTTCCAACCTTTCTGAGTATGTGCACTTACAGAGTGAATGCACTTATATCTGAGCCACTTCAAATTAATGTACAAAATAAAGACTTGAAAAGCAAGTTTACCAACCATGCACCAAAACATGCACCATTACCAACCATGCACCAAACATTGTATCTCTTCCTTCTTTGCTCTTTGCTTCTTTTTGATAGTTCATATTTTCTGGTTTCATTAATATTCTTTTTTTGCTCTATTTTATTTGATTTTATAAATATACTTGTAAGAACAAAAAGAGGCTTATAATGGTTGACTGATTGCATCAATTTGAGAAGTTTAGAAGCTTAACTAAGTCTGGCTCAGCAAGTCTTCACCCTAGGTTGTAAAGGATCATCCCTGGGGCAGCTCATCTGTACCCTAGGGTGTAGAGGACCCACCCTAGACAGCTCGTTGCCTAGGGCAGCTCATTGCCTGCAGGGGAGATGAGGAAGGATGGACTGGCTCCTGTTCTTCAGAAGAGCTCCAGTCTTCACCTATAGTTTGGATGTCATCCCTTGGCTTCTAGCTCATCCTCTTCAGCTTCTACCTCATATCCTTCAGCCTTCTGGCATGGACTCCTCAGCCTTCCATCACAGACCCACCAGCCTTCTGATACAGATTTACATGGAGTCTACAGCTGTACCACCCTGAACGCGCCCAATCTTACCTGATCTCGGAAGCTAAGCAGGGTCAGGCCTGGTTAGTACTTGGAAGGGAGGCAGATTTACATGGGACACTGCAGTGAGCTCCAGATTTTGGACTGAAATCTTCAGTTTGCAGTTTGCAGTGTGCAGACACCCTCTGCACTCTTCCTCATCCAACTCTGTGACATGCCATTGTAAACCAATCTGTAATTTCTTATACATTAGTATATTTTGTGTCATATCTGTTTTTCTAATAAAACGCTGACTGATACAGGGCTGAAAAAATAGGATGAATGCACTTTTTCTTCTATCACTTGGCAAAGGTTGTAACAAACATCAAAGCTTACACAGAAATAAATAATAACACTTATGAATTATGAGTGTAAATTGACAATACATTTACATTTATACATACCCTTTAAAAGCATTTTACATGTACAATTCTATCTTTATGAATTTATCTGGGGAAAACTGACACAGAATACAAAGATTTATGTGAAATTATGTTTATTGTAGCATTATTTATAAGTAAGAACTGAAACAAATAGACCACTCAATACCAGAAAATTCTTTAAATAAAATAAGTTCCATGAGTATATGGAAATATATGCAGTGATTAAAAATGATGACTTAAAATTCCAGGTTAACATTAAAGGAACAATGATATTATAATGTTTATAAAGGTAAATAGCAGAGTAGTTGGTATACAGCAGTGATGGTGAAACTTGTAGAGCTTTCAGTGATACAAATGGCCCACTGTGGCATGTGTGGTTTGCCACCACTGGTATAGCATGATCCCATATAGAAATAAAGATATTTACATTCATGTGCCCAGAGTAGAAAAGCTGGATCCCATTTACATTGATACACATGCTTAGAATGGGAGAAATGGACAGCAAAAAAATGCTTAGGGACCCAGATCCTTGGGAAAGGAAAGGAAGAAAACGGAGGTCTTGGCCAGCCTCAGTTAGCCTTGACCCGTATAGAGACGGGAATATTCTCTTTTGTTCCATCTCAAAGCAATACAGGGTTCTGAGTGTTCTGGGAGTGGAGGTGCCCAGTCCACACCAGAGAAGGGACAGCTATGAAGAGAGCTCACCAGGGGACAGGATTCTAGGCAGGGCAGTGTGCCCTGAGGAGTACTGACTATAGACAGCTGGTTGCAGGAAGAGGAAAAGAGCCCTAGGAAGCTTCCATAAAGAAATGTCTTCCTTGCGCTCTTGGCTCCACAGGTCATGTGGGCACCATAACAAAGTCAGGAAGAGGTGAAACATACCCTACTTCTTCAGTGGGCATGTCAAATGGAACAGGTCACGGATTTAGAAGAGGGCAAAAAACTGAGATCAATATTGCACTCTATCATACCTGCAATTTTCTCCCATGTTGGATAACAAACACATAATATGTGTATATGTATGGCTAGAAAAAGTAGTATGATAGATTGTAGCATTAATGATCCCCAAGGAACTCGATCTCCCAGGGTTTATGCTTGGATTCATTCCAAGGGCTGTTGTACTGGGGTACCACAAAATGGGTGGCTTTAAAAAAAAGAGATATATCTATCTTTTTCAGAGTTCTGTAGGCCAGAAGTCTGAACTCAAGGTGCTGGCAGGGCAACACTCACTCTGAAATCTCTAGGACAGTCTCCTTCCCCCATTTCTTCCAGCCTCTGGTAATTCCAGGCAGCTCCTGGTTTGTAATAGCATAGCTTCCATCTCTGCCTCCATCTACACATTGCTTTCCCTCTGTGTCTGAGTCTTTGTTCTTCTAAAAACACAAGTCATATTGGTTTAGGGGTCCTTGTTAATCTAATGCAATAGCATCTTAACTAAGTCATATCTGCTAAAATCCTATATCAAAATAAGGTTACATTCTGAGGTAATAGGAACAGGATCCAAAATTCTCTTTTCTGAGGGACACACATCAGCCCATAGCAATGCCCTTTGCCATTCTTTCCATCACTGATTCTGGACCACATGACTTGTGTTGGCTAACAAGACAGCAATTAGTTCAACACAGGAAGGGCTCAGTGAGGCATTTCCCTTCCTGAGGTTCTGCCTCCACTAACTGAGGAGACCTAGTGTGTTAGTCAGCTTTCCATCATAGTGACAAACCCCCGAGATAGCCAGTTCAGAATCAACTCAGGCAAGATTTGCTTTGCTCACAGTTTGGAGGTTCCAGTCAATGATCAATGGCCTCATTACCGTAGGTCTCTGACTGGTGAAGCAAAACCATTCACTTTATGATCAGGAAGTGAAAAAGTAAAACAGGAAGAGACAATGGTCCTACTATCCCTTTCAAAAACATGGCCCCAATGACCTAAAGACTGCATGCTAGACCCTATGTCTTAATATTTTCTCTATCTCCCAAGAGTGCAAGTGGGGCCTAACTCTATACCATGCAAACCTTTGGAGGACACTTAAGATCCAAACTACAGCACTCATGTAGCTTCTTTGAACATGGAAGACCCCCCAAATAAGTAAGACCCAGCTGTCACAGATGTCTCAGTTAAACCCAATGTCCAGCCCATTGTTATGCTGAATTCACTCATGTGAGTGCTGCCAAATGAAGTCACAGAGCCACCAAGACAAGTCACAGAGCAGTGAGAAAGCATAATCACTTTTGGGTTTAGTAATTGCACTGACTTTTGGGTTTAGTAATTGCACTGACTTTGGGTCTAGTAATTTAGTCACTGACTTTTGAGTTTAGTAATTGCAGTAACTGATAATTGTTAAGGGTACTTGTTGGTTTTCCTAAGGTCCAGACCAGTGATAGTGAACCTTTTAGGCTTTCAATGGTATAAACAGTCCACTGTGGTATGTGCGTGCCCTAGGTTCCTCACCACTGTTCTAGACCCAGCAAGATTTGTGGTTCTCCAGTTCCTAACATCAGTGCCTAACAATTGGCTTTATTGCATTTAAAAAGTATTTTACAGATAATGCAGTTGGACTTTATCATCTTGTAGATAAGAAAATTGAGGCATAAGAGCTAAGACAATGCCATGGTAGAAGCAGTATCGCTCTGTGGAGCTTTGGCTCTGTGTTCTCCTGACATTTCCTCTGGTCACCTGCTCTAAATATGAAGCCACTCTGAGAAGTGGGAGGCTGGCTCATGGTCACACAGATATTTAATGTCAGTATCAGGGCTACAGAGCAGATTACCTAACCCCTCATCTAGCATTGTCTCCCTGTGGGGAGTGGGGAGTGTATAGCGTGTGTTATTTACTCATTCATTTAGCTGATCTTTGTCCTATGAAGTGTTATCTTTGTCCCAAGTGGGGCTCAAGAAGAAAAAGATACCATCTTTATCTTTCCTAGTTCTGTAATCTTCCTTTTTCTTTTTTTAAACTCTTCCTTCGTAAATCCCCCAGCCCTGGAAATATGAGTAAGAATTCCTACCCCTCCCCATCAGCCACCACTTCATGCAGGATGGATTAATGAGGTTATGTCTCCAAAGAACTTTGAGTTCCTTGGAAGAAAGGAATCAACATGCAAAGTGGTGGTTGTTATTGCTATTACTTCACTGAGTAGGGTTTCACAGCTGTCCTGATGGAAAAGGGGCCAACAAAACAGAATGCCAGTTTCCCCCAGCAGAGGAGCAGCTGGAGTGGATTATAAATGAGACCTGTGTGCCCGGCTCTCTTTTTCGTCAAAGCCCATCAGCCTTTCTCAATACCCAGCTCTGCTCTTGACAGCCCGGCAAGCTCCCTGAGCCAGACAGGTGTGGGCAAAGGCACCATCTAAGTGCCACGTGCATAAGCCTGCTTGGCAGGGCCAGCAAAACCCTATATTCTGAATCTGGGCCAATCCATTACCAGTGCTCAGTAATGCAATGGATTTCTCCAGTGGTGATTTGGGGTAAGTAAAACATTCTCATTGCTCAAACTTCCCTCCACTTTATAGGGCAGGAGGGACGAGGGAGGGAGAGGGAAGAGGCATGCAGACTCAGTCAAATGTGACATTGCCAGCACCAGAGCACCTCTTCCCACCCTTCTTGCTTCCTTTTCACTTCCTCTCTTTCTCTCTCCTTTCCTGCCTTTCTTTTTATTTTTTTTTGCTTCCTTTCCTTCCTACCTGCCCGCTTTCCCTTCTCTTTATCCCACATTCATTGAATCCATTGACTATTATGATAGGAGTCATGTTAGGTTCTCAAGAAATAGAAAATGCAAGATTCAGTCCTTGATGTTTTGAGGAATGATGATGGTGAAAGAGGCAGAGGGGTACTGATAGACAAAAACAATGAGTTCATTACATCTTCCCAAACCCATATTGCCATGGCGAGTACATGGTACCAGAAGAATGCAAAGAAAAGCCACTTACCTACACTCAGAAGGGTCTTAGGAGGCCATGAAGGACCAATAGGGATGGCCTGGTTAAGTGTACAGAAAAGGGATGGGATGTTACAAGCCAACACTACTCCACTGGCTCTGCAATACTATAAAAATTATCAGTGTGTTGTGTATACATAGAAAAGAAAACCAGACTGTGAGTACTGTAATAATACTGACAGCACTCTAATCATAGTATTATTTCTGCATTTATTGAATGTTTTCTATGTACCAAGTACTACTAAAACCTTTAAATACATTTTCTTATTTAATCCTCAGAACCATTTTATAAATCTGCTTCATCACTATGCTTATTTTACTGAGATGAAACTGAGGCTCAGAGAACTTACGTGACTTTCCTAAAGTCACAGGATTAGGGAGTCAACCTAACTCCTGCATCCAGACCTGGAACTAAAACAGTGGCCCCTTTGTGCAAAGACCTATGACCTCCTCATCTCAGCGATCTCTATTCTGACCTGACTGTTTAACAGCTAGGTATAATAGCAAGGCACAGCACTCATATTGGGTTCTCAGTAACTATTTTCTGTCCAAAAGAATTATTTCCCCAAATCCAGGAAATGTAGTTTTCTAGTGCCTTGGGAAGAATGGGTAGAGAAACAATGATATTTTTTTCTGATCTAATAACTCAGGCATAAAATAGCATTTTTGTCCAAATCTCCTTGTGCCTATTATTCCAACTTTATTAAAATGCAATTGACAAGTAAAACGGTACAGTACATCATTGTTGATACAGACAGATATTACACATAGATATGTTGATACACATAGATATTACAAAATTACTACATAACCAAATTAATTAACATACACATCACCTTCCATAGTTCCACTTGTGTTCATGTGATGTGAATGTAAAAGCACTTTTAACCAAAACAAAACTGTATACACAAATATATTGGCAAACAAAATTAAAGAGAAAGTTAAGAAGAAAGCTAAATCCATACCTCGGGAAAACTTAGCCCTTCTTAGTTATAACATATCCTTAAGATGTCCAGTCTGGCCCTTTGTCTTTTCTCTACCCAGAGGAGCCAGGGATTTGCCTGAAGTCTTCTTCTGTTCTTGACAACACATCATCCCACCCTCCCCTTGAGCTCCAAGGATGATCTTATTGTGTCTTCCTTAAGGAACAAATCGCAGCAGTCCTTTTGGTTGGTGTATTTGTGTGAAAATCTCAGATAAAGCCCTGAGAACACATATAGAGCACTAGCTAAGTTTCCAATGAATGCTTGTTGATTTTGAAGTAGACACTTGATCAAAAACTTGGCTGGTTGCTGGTAAGCTGCACAAGCCCCAGGCACACCTGGGAAAGAAAAGCCAGCGTCTCCCAAGAATCTGCCATGCTGGGACTTGGGAGACCAACCAAAATATCAAGTATCCAGCCTTGCTGGTAAGCTGCGCAAGCCGTGTGCAGGCTAGGGAGAGAAAAGCCAATATCTCCCATGAGCTTACGTGTGCTGAGAATCAAATTCACTCCACCCCTCCACTCGTGTTAGTGACCTGGTGATTCCAAGGTCAACCTGAGTTGATAGTAACTAAAGTACATAAAGCTACTAAATGCTTGTATTCTTTGGTTGACTTTGCAAATCTAGGGCCACCAGTCTGAGCATGTCTTGGGAGGATGACAGAATGCAATACAGCAAATATGGGGATTTCCTTTTATCTTGTCTTTGAAGTCCATTATTGTTTTCACTGTGTTGCTTTGTTCTGATTTTTTTTTATTCAGTATTCTGTTCTGATTGGTTTTATAGTGTTTTGTTTTTGTTTGATTCTGCTGTACCTGATGGAATGGACAACTATTGTGAAGATAACAAGAGATACTATAGTAGCTATTATTTTCCCTGCATCCTGCTCTGAAGTTCTGTACCAACTTTGCTGCATTGTCTTGATTGGTTTTGTTCTGTCTTGTTTTGTTGTATTTTACTATCTTTGAAAAAAAAAACTCGGCTGGTTAGTAAACCACACTGAGTCAAAGATCTTCAACCAGTCCCTGAGCTTTCATCAACACACTCATTCTTCAATACCCCAAACCTCAGCACCCCCTCTTTTATTCCCAGTCCACCCAGTGTGCCTCAGGTGTACACCAAAATTGTGTTTCCATTCTCTTGACTATGATGGTGTTTCCTTTGGACTTCACTGAATCAGAGGATTTCTTTTCCCCTCTCAACATAATGGTCTTTCCAAATACTCATAAACTGTTTTCCTTTGTTTTTTGTATTTTGGATGTACATCTGTGTGTTTACCTGTGTATGTGTGTTGTGTCTATTAATGCCAGGTGTCCTAATAATATTTTCCTTAGTACTCCCTACTTAAAAGTTCTTGATTGATATAGAGAATAAAGAAACGTAATCATCAAAGCAAATGGTTATGGATCGCCCTTTTTTCCTAGTATGGCACCAGGTCTAGCATCATTAATACATTATTTCCCTTGAACTTGACAACTCTTCTATGACTTTGACATACTACAACCATACCCATTCTTTAGGGGGTTATAAGTGATTCAACTGGAATTGAAATAGAATACTAGAGGATTCAAATAAATCCAGTGCCCTGTTTCCTGGAAAGAATAAACTCTTTTGTCTGGCCCTATTTATGTAAGATCCCTGACTTCCCACAGAGCTCCAGAGTTGACCCCATTTGCCTTCTACATGCACAGGGGACGGGGTTTAGGTGCTGTGCCCAAGATCCCAAAGACTGTGGGACTCAGATTCTGGACTGTTGTTGACACTTCACTATTTCTTTCCTGTCTGTTTTGAATAAGGAGGTCAGAGAGGCTAAGGATCAAGTTGTTCCTCCTTGGTTTGTACAGACATAGGTCACATTTGAGTGACAGAAGTAAACAGACATTTAAGTACATCTGGGCTGGGTAAAAATGAGCTGCACAAACAGCCTTTGCCTTTGTCAGCTGCCAGGACCGTCCCAGGTGAGAGAGAGGGCTGGCTCTGTTGCCTGGGAGCTCACAGCTCTCCTCAGTTACTCTGTGCTCTCACCAGGCGCCTGTAGCAATTTGCCATCCCCCGGACCTTTTCTCCACGTGTGGCATTTCCTCTGAAGCAAGTGGAGCTCCAGGAGGACAGGGACCTGGCAGGCTGCCTGTACCTTAGTCAACCCCACAAAAATAAAGAAATGCAGAGCCGGGGCTTGGCATCTGGTTGGAGCAGATGCCTCTGCAGGAGTTTTCCAGATTATGAGACATGATTGTCCACAACAGGAGGACCAGTTCTCCCCTTTCCCAGCCCTTTGCACGCAGTGGCCTTCTTTTGCAGTTCTTGCCTGGTGACTGACTTTACATGCTGTTGGTTTTCTGCCTGTGGGTATGATGTGTAAAGAAGCAGGATAGTTAAGAAATGGCTGACAGGTACAGAGGAACTGTTCTTGATGCTCTAGGCTGCCAACCATGTCCAGGCCTTTGCTCTTGCTGCTACCTCTGCCTGGAAACCTTTCCTTGCCTGTAATAAAACAAAGAAAAAAGCAGAAACCATGAGCTTTTGAAATCCTAGTTAAATCATTATCTTCTTCATGGACCCTTCCGGTGTACCTTCCCCTTCAATCAAAGATCAACTGAACCATGATTTTCCTGGCATTCACTGTATTAAGACCTCGTGTAGGGTCCATTGGAGGTAAGAGGAGCACCTATAACTGCACTATCCTTGCCACTGAAATGCCTGCATTTTCCAGGTGTGGTGGAGCATGCCTATAATCCCAGGTCTCTGGGAGACTGAGGCAGGAAGATCACAGGTTTGAGCCTGATTTAGACAATTTAGCAACTTGGTGAGACTCTGACTCAAAATTTTAAAAAATATTAAAGGACTGAGGATGTAGACCAGTGTAAAGATGCTGGGTTCAATCTTCAGTATCATAAAGAAGTCTGTATGCCTTACAAACTAGAATGCTTTGAGAAGAAAATGTATCTTAGGAATTTCAGCTTCCTCAGAATCTAGCAAAATGTCTGATATATAATGGATAACCAGTAAGCATTTATTGAAAAGATCAATGAATGAATGAGGCTCAAATAATTCTCGACTTTAGGAAGCAGTTTACTACTCTGAACTGCTTTGGATCAATGATCCTCGAAGAAAGCCTCAAATTCTAACCTAAAATATTTTTGGCAGATTTATTTTATCTCATCTTCAGTTCTATGCCACATGGTAGTTGGATCAGAATATATTACATGGTGAGTACTTAAGAAATATTTGATGAATGGGTAGAAGATCAAAGAAGACTCACTTTAAGCTGCAGGACCTTGGTGGCATCCTATGAGAAGGTGAGCCCTGCTGTAGAACTTGGTTGAATGGTGACAGACTATTTTGAGGGATGAAGGAGCACTACAACACTCCAAACTCCTAAGCCAACCTGAAACATTAGTCATTCAGAAGTATAGGCTATTGAGGCAAGACAGGGAAGACATCTCTGTCTCCTCAAGCCACATTACTGTTAGTGATTCAGTTACATATAATGAGTGTATTTTAAATGGTATTAAGATTTCTCTTTTTTATGTATTCAATGATCAGATTTCTAGGCAATACAAAGCAATGTCATAGCATACTGGAAAATAAAGGGAAATTATTGTTGGCTTTTGACATTCAAAAAAAGATTTTTTTCAACAAGACAATACTCTTGCATTACTGAGTGAGAATTTCCTAAATCATCCTTGTGTCTATTTGATATATCAAGACTGGTTTTGAAGTAACACATTGTACAGTTTTATGTCAGGTAGAGAAAAGGGCATGTAAAAGAAAAGTTTGCTTCTCCCAGCCCTAACTGTGAATAGTGGAGGTAGGATGACAAAGCAAAGAGCCCAGAAGGATGGGAAAGAAAATGGTTAAATATCTCCCCTCTGTGTCTCCAAAATCCTCCAGGGTGAGGAGGGATGGTGAACAGGTTGCAACCACAGTAAAACGACAGTACATGGTGGTCCGCCCCTTATTTTGGTTGGAGACAACTGATCCTAACACTACCAGAGGCTTACATAATCCACCATGTGAATGTAATGTTCAGGTTAAAGAAGGCACCAGCTTGCACACACCTGAGGTTGCCTTCTCTCCCATAGTATAAATGTGAATGCGACAAGCCAGAATCATCACCAGCTCTTGGGTTTGAGACTGAAATGAGCCTGCAGCCTCAGAACTAGGGCCGACAGCTGGGGCCAGAGGTGGCAGATCTGGCAGAGACTCAAAGGGGTCTTCCCAGTGAAAGTGGGGTGGGAATGGGCAAGTCTTGAGGGAGGGGCCCCCTGAGTGAACAAGTCAAGCAGAAATAGACCAAAAGTACATCAGCCACAGATGTCAGCTGCAGGCGCCAGCTGTGGACGCCAGCCATAGGGTGGTGCCAAGCATTCCTAAGCAAACACCAGGCACCTCACACCCAAGCACAAGTGCAGATCCAGGGGCTCCCATCCCCCAGCCCCGTGGACCAGGAGACCCAGAGAGAAGAGCAAGACAGGCAGAAGAGAGCTCTGAAGATATGAGCAGAAAACTTAGGCAGTGTAAAGATTCTGCATAAATGACTGATTTGGGCTCATTATAATTATCAGTGGACGTTTTCTCTACTCAAGCAGGTGGAGAGAGAGGGAAAAAAGGTAATCAGATCACATATAAAGGAAGAAAGTAGCTAATTTTCTTTGTGCACCTGAGTGCTGTGTGAGTAAGTTTGGAATGGAGCTACTCGCAGGTGGTTTTGATCCCTGTCAGCACAGCCATGGAGCTCAGGAAGGACATGGTTTGCAATGTAAAGCTAGAAGTGAGTTCACCCAACTTTGAACCACCACACCAGAGTTTCTGGACTGAGGCCTCTCTACGAGTTTGCCTTGCATAGGTACATAGATGATAGATAGATAGATAGATAGATAGATAGATAGATAATAGATAGCTTTTTATTCACCTCTGAGCCTTCTCTTTCTTTCCATCATCTATTCTATCATTTTTCTTCCTGTCTGAAGAGAGAAAATTCTATCACTTTTTCTTTCTGTCTGAAGAGAGAAAATGTACACAGGTGGGAGAACTGAATCAGAAGGGCTTTTTCAGAGATTTTTGGACATTTAGAAGGAGAAAACTTGAGCTATGCAAGCCCACAGGAAGCATTTCTGTGACAGAGTTATGGGTGTCCCTAAGGAACTGTGTAATGATATTGTCAATCAATCATGTATTTCCCCTTCAAAGTCAAGGGAAAAATATGAAAGAGGAACACAAAAGCTCTGTAGAGGACTTCTTATTTAGCTGATGAATATGTTAGTGAATTGAAGAAATCCTTAAAGAGTTTAGCAAGTGGAACATTCCTGATGTGGTACGTTAACTCATGTAACCTAATATAATAACTATAAGGAAAAAACAAGTCATGCTCCCCAGAGACTATCTATAGTCATGGGAAGAAGATGTGGAACTTTAAGTAAATAACTAATTGAAATGATCTGGCATCTTGGTTGGTCTAATAATGGGGGTCTCCATTCAGAAATATGAAATGTCCTTGCTTTGAGTTTTTCACACATTGAGTAAACCTGTTCCAAGGACATTTCTGAGTGTTTAGTAAGAGACGAAGTCTTGGAAAATAGGAAGAGGGATTAAAACCACGTGATTTCAGGGCCCATCTGTAGGGCAAAGACAAAAAATGTAATAAAACTCCCCTGCTTTGCTTCCTCTCTTAGTTGGGTGATCTTTTAACTCAGAAAAGGTCATGTCTCAAATCAAATTCAATTTGAAATAACTTTGAGCCACACAGTGGGCGGAGAAGCCTTTGTATTAAACAGATGTCTTCCCTTAGAGATCACTTCCCACATGTAATCCATTGGTGGGTGATAGGAATGATAGAGTTGAGCTCCTACTATGTAACGGGCATACCATTAGTTATTCCATGTGATTTATTTCATTTAAGCCTCACCACAACTTCATAACTTCAAATGTTACCTCTATTTAACAGATAAGGGGTCATTTAGCCCAAGTCCTTGGGCGACTTCCTAAATTACTAAAGAATGTTTGTTATTTTCACTCCCAAAACTTCTGGGAAAGGAAGTTCCCAGCCTCCACTTCTACAGCACTCTGACAATTTTGAACTTAAATTCTGATTTGCAATCCAAGTCTTCTTCAAACTACTGATTCCTATTCATGAAACTGAGAATCCTTTGCATAAGATTTCAGGGGTTTCCTGAACCTGGTCAGATGAGATGGCCTCAGATAAAGGAAGGTCAAAGGACAAGAGAGACACGAGGAGGTGGCATGACTGAATTTAATTCCATAATTATAAAACATGAATTGTGTTCCTCTTATTATAAAGTAACTGTATGCCATTTATTTTTTAAAGTAAATTGTGTGATAAAGAAAGTGAAATTTCAGAGAAATTTCACCCATGGTGTTACCATGAGCTATTGATCTTTAATAGGAAACTGCTTAGGGGGAGCATGGCTATATCCTTGATCTCTACCACTGCAAACTAACAACAAGAATTAAATGTGTTTGAAACAGTGAAAAGAAAGTGTTCACCTGGATGGGACTCTGCTCTGACCTTGGGCAACTTACATTTTCTGATTTTAGTTTCCTAGCTGTCAAAATGTCATGTGTGGCTTAAATATGACTCACAGCACAGTGCATGGCACAAAGTAGGCATTTGATAACTGTGTCTAATTGAGTATCACAGATATTTCCAAACATGAAGACCCTTCTGTTTGCAGTGTACAGTTACCAGCTGCTGAGACAATTTCCAACCTCCATGTTTTTTTTTCCACTGAGTTAGTGGCTGGATTCAGGCATAGAGTTTACAGAATAAATACTTGGTTAAAGTTTTCACAAAGTGTGTAGAGCAGTTTTCTTGTTTGTGTATCCTTTATGTGAATGATGGAAACAACTCACAATAAACACTGTGGATTAATAATACTTCATACTTTCCAAACTTTCAAAGTAAAATTTCCTTTTGTAGCAAAAGCCCACCACAAGCCTCGCTTTTGATGAAGCTGCCTTCTTCAGTCCTCGGTGGGATTAAGGGTGACGCAATGCAAGAGCTTCACCATGGGGAAGGCCCTGTCTGCCTGACGAATGCTCAGCCATCTCACTTGGTTTGGTTGAAAAGCAAGACTCAAAATCTCAGACTCTGTGACTGCCAAGATCCTGTCACTCTTAATGTGCTCGTTTCCAGCTGTGGCCCATGATGCCGCTTTAAACAAATTATCCTGTGACGATTGATCGTGTCCTGCCTCCTTTAGATGGCCTATAACCACAGTTGAGAGCTAGGCAGAAATTCTGCCTGACAGATGATCCTCTTCAGGGCCAAAAGCTTACAGGGCAGCATCACCTACCAGACTTGCCAGCAGGGGACACGCTTGGGGCCCACACCTAACAACTGTGTCGATGGTAACAAGAGGATGTGCGGAAACACTCAGCTGTGTTCCGTGTTCCAGAGACCTCCAGGCTTTAGAGCAAGGGCAAGTCTGGACTTTTCTTTCTAAGACTCCTCAAACAAGCAAGCAGTTTTGTTAACTGTCTGCATCTAGCTGCATTGTGAGCCTCACAAGGGTGAGGAGATTTTGTCTGCTTTGTTTATGGCTATATATTTAGCTCCTACATGTGTACCTGGTAAATAATAGGTGCTTGCATTTGTCAAGTGGATGGATAAAAGGACTTTCTAACAGTAATGTCTTTCCTATAGTTTTCCTCAGGAAAAGAGAAACTGTACCATATAAACATATATAACTATACTATGTCAATTAAAAATAAAAAAGTAAATATAAAACACATTCACAAAACAAGCAGGTAGCAAACACACTGATGATAGGAATTTCATTGATGAAAATCTGAGACACAGGCTGTCTTATCAGTGTGAAAGATGTTCTTTATGCAAAGGTTTAATTACAGTGTGGTAACTGCTACCTTTGATATATGATAAACTGTTATAAATGAAGAAAAATGCTCTTGATTATTTACTCTTACTATTGCTACTCACTAAAAGATTTTGAATGGCTACATGGATCATTTTACTAAAAACTGACTTTCAGTAATTGATCTAACAGAAGAAACATGGTTTATACAATTCAGTGAGTTTACTGCTTATATTTTGAAGTATGGGAGTGATTTGGTGGAGGCTCTAGAAATATTTTGCCCTCTCATGAAGCCATAGGGCCAAAATAGTTATTTTTTTCCCTTTTTCTTCATCTGTTTAAAAGTATTTCCCTCCTGTACCATTGAGCGAGGGCTGATTTGGACCATGCTAAAAATCAGTTATTTTTCCCTACGGCACTTGTTACCACCTGGCTTATGTTCAATGGTTGCTGTTTAGCTTGAGTTTACATGTCTAATTTTTGAACATCTTGTCCCCTAACTGGGTTGTAAGCAGGGACGCTTGTCACTTATGTCACTGCTCCATGCCCAGTGCATAGAATAGTGCTTGGAATGTGACTGGTGCTCAATAAATATTTGTCAAATGAATGATTTAATTCAAATTTATGTTACAGGTCTCAATATCTGTTCAAGTATGTCTTAAAGAGCAAGTGAAGGCAACAACAGGGTCTGGCCCCTAGCACATTCCTTCCTAGATAAAGGACGTTTATACTTGGACAGGCCAATCCAGGAACCGGACCAATCCAGCTCCACTTTTCTATAAATGTTCCCCTTGGTCATTTAATATCCCCAAGACTCCATGTTGATATTTGAAAAATAGAAATAATAATAATCACTCAATAAGATAGTTACAGAAATAACAGACAGAAAACATAAATGTACTTTGTGAAAACTGGCAAGGCAGAAGCAACCTAAGACCCTCGTGTGCTGGGTACACAAGTCTGCGGCTGGAAGTGTCTAAGCTGCACTAATTATTTAGTTTAACCTGTCTGCTAAAGAGGCTCCTAACGGATGCTCAGTTGTCACAGCAAGTGCATTAAGAAACTTTTGCCATGAAATAGGGGCCAGAGGGCTCATCAAAATCAGCTAAAGTGTCTTATAAAATCACGTATTCTTAAGGGGAATAAACTGTATTTCTTGGTCACAATTATTTGTCTCCCTTCCCCCTGCAAAAACCTGCCATATGTGCCCTTCCTTTATAAATGGGGTTGAGTGCTCACCTCCTAAACATGGACCGACCCATAGATTTGCCATAGTCAATGAATTATAAGTGGACGTAATGCATGCCACACCAATGTAGAAACCTTAGAAGTGCTGGCATGGTTTAGCTTGGCACCTCTTTGAGCTTCTGCCCTTAGTTATGGGAACGGCATGCCCTACTTAGTGTATACTCCTTCAGCCTGGACTCTGGAATGGGAATTCACATGCTTTTAGGTCAAGCCCAGACAAGCCCAACAGAGCTGCAGCAGACCACAGCCCTTATGAAATGTGAGCACAAGTGTTTGTGCAAGCCACTGAGATGTCCAGGTGGTATGTGACTTTACCACATGGTAACCAATACATCAGGATGCACTCCATGGCCACTGCTATACATGCGGTGAGGCTCAGGAATCTGTTGTATCAAAGCTTTTCATGTGATTCTGATAATCAGTCAGGTTGGGGAAACACTCTCTTGGACTCTCCACACTCCTTCCCTTCTTCCTGCCACCTGCCCAGATGAACAGGGCTTGACTAATGCTTCCACGATTCCCATAACTCAGCCAGTAGCATTCTTGGTTGTCAGGCTGGTAGAAAAGAAAAGAATGCCCTTCTGCTTTGGAGATGGTGATAAAAGGTGGAGCTGCAGAGACTGAATTAAATCAGAGACTTCGGGGTCACCTGACTTCTCTCCAGCGCTTTACTGGGAATGTGATAGAATAATTTATTACTGAAAAAGCAAGATAAAACCTATGAATGGACATACTCTGTTATAGGCCAGATGGTTTGGATTTGTGTGTGTTCATTTTTCTAGTTTTTGACAATCTCTAATAAGCTTGCCTGTGTTAGCTACTAAATTATTATTACCTCATCGATGCCCAGCAGTTCTTCCTGCTGACAAGGTCTCAAGGCCTCCTCAAAGGGCAAGAGCATAGTGTCTGTGGTCACCAAGGAGACCAAATCTGTGGTCCATGGAATACTTTTCATGTCGGTTGCTAGCATCCCAGCAATAAAACCAGAGCCTGCATATTTGGATTCTGAAGAATAATGGCCTTTTTGTTTATAGAATACTGGTACCTAGGCCATATGCAGGATCATGAGCACTGTTCATATCACTTTATTTTGCACTTAAATTTGTTGGATGATCTCATAATCATAGCTATCTCTTAATAAAATTTAGACAAGACTCCATGGAGAACCAGATCTATAAGAAATTGTCATACTTCTTTCATTGTCAGTGACTCTCCAGTAAAGATGCCAAGTCTGATTTG
This sequence comes from Dolichotis patagonum, assembly GCA_004027295.1. Classification (NCBI taxonomy): domain Eukaryota; kingdom Metazoa; phylum Chordata; class Mammalia; order Rodentia; family Caviidae; genus Dolichotis; species Dolichotis patagonum. The sequence continues at coordinate 25,644 of PVJX010018434.1, forward strand.
ATTCATCTTTTAATTTTTTTCTGTTTCATTAAAGTAGAATTGATAAGTGCAAACATTGGTACATGTATACACTGTAAAAGGGTCATATAACCTAACTATTTATTATATCATTGCCTCATGTAGTTCATATTTGGTGGGTATACTGAGAGCACTTTTGAGCTACTCTTTCAGCAAGTGTTAAGTATACAATGTAGTATTATTAACATCAGTTAGGATGCTGTAAATTAGATCTCCAGAACTAATTAATCCCCCATAACTGAAAGATTATATATTTACACTCACGTCTTTACACTTTCCCAACCCTAACTCTCTGGCAGTCCACCATTCTACTCTGTTTCTATGAGTTCAATGTTTTCAGATTTCACATATAAGCAAGATCATTCCATGTCTGTTTATCCTTACCTAACTCATTTCACTTAGCATAATACCCTGCAGTTTTGTCCGTGTTGTCAAAAATGACAGAATTTTCTTCTTTCTTCAAGCTGAATATCATTACATTCTGGATGTATTCCTAGTCTTTGTCCATTTATCCCTAATTAACACTAAAATCATTCATGTATTTTGCTTACAGGGAACAATGCTGCAGTGAATATGGGAGTGCAGGCATCTCTATGAAGTGTTAACTTCATTTCGCTTGGGCATTTTCCCCCAAGAGGGCTGCTGGGTCATGCAGTAATTCTATTTTTAATTTTTTTTTAAGGAACTTCCTTTCTGTTTTGCACACTAGCAATTTATATTCTCATCAATAGTGTATAAGTATTGGTGGGATGATTGTTTTTGAAGAAGGAATAGAAAAAATTTTAGTTACTAGTATTTATGACATAAAAATTGAACCTGAGTTTTTGTTTCTATTTTGGCTTCACAGAATTGCATGCATGAGACTATAACTAACTGTTCTCTTCATGTTGTAAAAACAAAATTCCCAGAGCCTGAGGATTATAGTCAGTAGGATAGAAAAAGCTATTTTATGTGCTCGGCTATGCCCAGGAGAATTTTTGAAAAGCATATTATTACAGAACTTGGGACTAATCAATTGGAATCCCCTAAGTGTTTCTTTCACTACACAGGTATCCAGTAGATCCAGAGGTATAATCACTCCTTTCAAGCAATGGACATACAACAGACTTACATTACATTTGTTTCATCTGCACAAGAACTTGGGAATAGTCCATATTTAAATACATGGCAATGGAGATGCTTGGAGCCAAAAGTCATGTAAATCCCATTATCCCTTGAAAATGGAGGTCTACATTCCTTTGAGTCTAGCTTTCCTCAGTTCCCATCCCCCCATGACTCCCTGAAGTTTGAAACAGATAAAAATCCAATTACTCTTTGGAGAAGAAATTTAGCAACCAGAATTCATGTTGAGTTCACTTTTCTTTTTGAAAAAGTATAATTGCCTTAAATATTACCAAGACAGTGAAACATTGATCTGAGAACCTGAGGAGAAGGTCCAGGATGTTTGACCTGATGATCATTTATGCTTTGTATGGTCTGTGCTGTAATGCTGGTTTTCAAGGTATAAGGTCAGGGTTGAGTGTACCACTTACCTGAATAGATGTTCAGTATAAATTTATTTGTTTCATATTTGCCATTTCTTCTAAAAAAGATCAAAAATTCTTGGTAAGTAAATTGTCTGTCAACTTGGATTCTATTGTTCTATTTCACAAAGACATTTAATTCTTTTTAAAAATTATTTTAAAACTATTTGAAAAACTATTAAAAGAATAGATATCCTCCTCCCTAGCCATTTAAATAATGGCTTCATCTGAGATTCATCTGAGATTATGTTGCCCGGGATATGAACTCACAAGATAACATAAACATAATGCTATAAAAATCTACAACTAGCAACATACTTAATAGTGAGATACTTAAAGCATTTTCAGTAAGAACAGGAGTGTCATGGTTTATGTCGGTGGCCCCCAGGCCTCATGTATTTGCATTGTGCATTTGTGACTGGTTCATTGTCTAGTGCTTGGATTGGTGGTGTCAGTGCTACACCCCCTCCTAGGGGTGGAGCCAGGATGTGATGTAATGGCAGGAAGAAGGTGTGTCTCTCTCTCTTGCCATTTTCCACCTTGCTGTTTGCAGCCGCCGTGAACTGTGGCCCCGCCATGCCACCCTGCCTTGGAGACAACTGAGTATGGACTGAAACCTCCAAAAACTGTAAGAAATAAACCTTTCCTTTCCCAACTTTGGGCATCAGGTATCTTGTCTCAGCGACGAATAAAAAGTAACTAAGACAGAATTTGGTGCCGAGGAGTGGGGTCATTGCTGTGACTATACCTGACCATGTTTTTCGACAGGCTTTGGAAACGGCTTGTGAGCAGAGTTTGGAAAGGTTTGGACTTGTCACCTGGATACACAGAGCTGGAGCAATTTAGGTTGTTCTGTAGAGGAGATTCTGGTCAGACATCAGGAGACCAGAAGGCTGATAGAAAGCCTAATAGTAAAGACCAGGCTTGCGAGGTTTCTGCTGGGAAGGAGGACTGTATTGGTTGTTGGACTCCCTATGATGTGTGTTATGGCTTGGCAGAAAGTTTGTCTGCATTTTGCTCATGCCCAGAGACTTTGCCTGAGACTGAGATTAAGGGTAATGGACTGATTAATCTGGCAAAGGAAATTTCAAGGCAGTCAAACATTGAGGCTGTGGCATGGCTATTATTGGGGGCTTTTAGCCAGATCTATGTTGCAAATCAAGAGCAAGGAGCCCAGCAGGATAATTTAAAACACTGTGAGTTTGGTCAGAAGGAAAACTCCAGTAAAGCTGTGGATTGTAAGGGTAGTGCTGAGACTTTGATTGCTGAGAAGAAACAGAGAGATAAGAAAGATGGCCACCGGGCATCCCAGGAAGCAGTGGGTCTCCACCCTTTGCAGTCCCAAAACTGCAAAAGCGAAAGAATTTTCTCAGATGAGAAAGCTTCAGACCACCATTCTCCAGAATGGCACAGGAGGCCACATGAGGTTCCAGAATGGTGGCAACATAGAAAAGCTTTTCTTCACAATCGGGTTAACAGAGCTCAGCAATCCAGGCACTGGACCCTTATAGCCAAGGGAGAGAAAAGCCTGGCTACTGCTCCAGCTGGCAGCAGACCTTGGTGGCATCCACATGGTGCTGATTTTAGGTACAAGGAAAATGCACAAATTCTGAGGGTAAGAAGGCCTCCACCTCGATTGCAAAGGGCCTGGGAGGCCAACCGGTGTGCCCCTGAGAGGGCAATATGTAAACATGTAAGTGTGAAGCCAAAGGTGCAGTGGAGACCCCAGAAGTTTGGAAAAGCCAAGAATGTGGATCATCCAAGGAAAGCTGCAAAAAATAAGCAGAGAAGGTTTAAGAGAGAAGCTGTGGAGCTGAAATCCCTGGAAGTACCCTGGGGGTGGAATCACCCAAGCCTTTTGGAGCTTGCAACCAGATTGCTTCAAATGCTGAGCATGGAACTCTAGGACTTACTGTTCGCCCTGCTGGATGTTGGACTTGCCTTGTTTCCAATGCTTTATATTCACCCATTTGTAACTTTTGGAATGGTAATGTTTATTTTGTGCCTTTGCATTTCAGAAATGTTTAACCTTGTTTCACTTGTACAGGAGGTTACAGTAAAGAGTTTGCCATAGATATTGGAAGAGACTTGGGACTTGGACTTCTCAGCAACGCTGAAAATGTTAGGACTTTGGCAACTTTTGGAGATGGACTAAATGTCTTTTGTATAAAGGTTGTACATGAGTCTTTGGGGGCCAGGGGTGGAATGTCATGGTTTATGTCGGTGGCCCCCAGGCCTCATGTATTTGCATTGTGCATTTGTGACTGGTTCATTGTCTAGTGTTTGAATTGGTGGTGTCAGTGCTACACCCCCCCCAGGGATGGAGCCAGGATGTGATGTAATGGCAGGAAAAAGGTGTCTCTCTCTCTCTTGCCAGTTTCCACCTTGCTGTTTGCAGCCGCTGTGAACTGCGGCCCCACCATGCCACCCTGCTTTGGAGCTAACTGAGTATGGGCTGAAACCTCCAAAAACTGTAAGAAATAAACCTTTCCTTTCCCAACTTTGGGCATCAGGTATCTTGTCTCAGTGATGAATAAAAAGTAAGACAAGGAGTAAGGGCAAGAATGACTCTTCTCAACACTCTTTTTTCAAAATTATGTAAAAGCTCAGCTAATGAAGTAAGTACATTGAAGGAAATGAAATGAAAGATATACAGATCTGGAAGAAAAATTAAACTGTCTTTATTCACATATGACTTAATCATCTATGTGTAAAACCTGAAAGAATAAAAATAAAAGCTCTTGGAATTAAAAAGCAGTTTTAATAATTTTTTCAGGATACAAAGCTATTATACAAAGATAACTATACTACTAATCTCTGTTCATCAAAAACTGGTTTAAGCTTTCACTGTTTGATTTTTTGTTCATTTTTTCAGCCTATATCTTGTAATCTGAACTGCTACTTTGAAGGTAACAATGCAAAATTTGTTAACCATTGTTAATCTCCTATTATGTCTTGAAATTCTGTGTCATGATTTTTATTGTTCTTTAGTTTTAAAAAGTCAATAGCTTTCCTACATAGCAGCAAGCAAGTTGAATTTGAAATTAAAAGCACAATACCATTTAAACTAGGACCTTCTCCCCAAATGAAATACTTAGGTATAAAGCTAACAAAATACTTGTAAGAATTTCATGAGGAGAACTAAAAACCCTGAGAGAAATAAAAAGAAAACTAAATAAATAGTAAGATAACCCATGTCATGTATTGGAAGACTCAATATTGTCAAGATCTCAGTTCTTCCACATTTGATGTATAGATTTAGTGTACCTCCAATTGAAATCTCAGTAAGCTACTTTGTCAATATAATCAAACTGATACTAATGTTTATTTGGGGAAGTAGAAGATCCAGAGTAGCCAGCATAAGCTACTGGAGAAGAACCAAAGTGGAGGACCAATATTACTTGACAGTAAGATCTACTATAATAAAAGTAAAACAAACAAGATAATAAGGTATTGGCAAACGAATTGGCAAATAAATCAATGGAAGAGAGGAGAAAATTAATAGCGATGTGATTTTTACTGTAATAAAATTTAAATTTGACCATTCATTGTATATTTTGAGTATATCTCGTATTTTATTTCCACTTTTTATCTTAAAACAAAAAAGAATAAAAACGATGATACAGAATTTGAAAACAAAATAATAAGAGATTAACAATGGTTAATATTTTGCATACTGTTACCTTCAAAGTAGTTTCTCAGAATTCAGCATATAGGCATGAAAAAATGATCAATGAAAGCCCAAACCATTCTTTTTGATGAACCAATAGAGATTAATAGTATAATTTCTAGCATATATACATACACATAGTAATAATAGTATAATTATCATATATATGGTATATATATCGCTCATAGGTATATCACCTATATATGTATCTATATATCTATACATCTATATATCTATATATCTATATATCTATATATCTATATACACATACATGTATAGCCATTTCCCTCCTTTCTTTTCTTCTTTCCCCCATTCTAGTTATTCTTTCAGTTCGAGCAGTTCTTCCCCTTGGATCTCACTTGCTCTTTCAGTTTTTTACACTAGGGAGACAATACAATGTTTACACATGCAAGTCTGATTTATTCCACTTATGAGTATGGTCTCAAGTTGCATCCATTTACCTATAAAAGCCTTGAATTTATCCTACTTTATAGTTAAGTAGTAATCCATTGTATAAAACTATAACATCTTTTTCATCCATTCTTTTGTTGATGGGCATTTGGGCTATTTCCAAGATTTAGCTATTACAAATTGTGCTGCTATAAACATGAGTGCACATTTATCACCATGGTATGATGTTTTCATGTCTTCAGGAAAAATACTGAGAAAGGGAATAAGTGAGTTGAATGATGCCTCCAATTCTAGTTTTTGAGGAAGCTCCACACTGATTTCCACAGTGATTGTACCAGTCTATACTCTCACCCACAGTGGAGAAGGCTTCCTTTTTCCTCTACAGCCTTGCCAGCATTTGTTATAAGTTGATTTCTTGTTGACAGCCATTCTTTCTGAAGTGAGATGGAATCTCACTGTTGTTTTAATTTGTGTCTCTTGAATGACCAGTGATGATCAATTTTTCATATATTTATTTGCTATTTGTATTTCTTAATCTGAGAAGTGCATATTCAGCACAGATGCCCATTTTTGGATTGGGTCTTTGAATTTGGGGCCGTGATTTTTTTCTTTATATGTTCCAGATAGAAGTCCTTTGTGTGAGTGACAGTTGGCTAAAATTTTTTCCATTCTTTAGGCTTTCCTTTCCCTCTGTTGGTGATTTCTTTTGATGCACAAAAACTTTTTAATAAGATGGGATTCCAGTTGTTCATTCTTTCAAATAACTTTCCATGCAGTTTGGGTTTTACTCATGAACTCTCTCCCTACCCCTATGTCTTCAAGATTTCTACCTACCTTATCTTCCAGTAGATTTAGTGTTTCTGTTTTAATATTCAGATCTTTGATCCACTGTAGTTTTAGTTCAGTGCATGGTGATAAGCGTGTGTCTAGTTTTAGTCTTCACTATGTGGAAAGCCAATTTTTCCAGTACCATCAATTAAAGAAGTTTTCTTCCAGTAAATATATTTGACCCTTTTGTTAAAGATAAGATGTCTGAGTATCTTTGTGGTTATGTCTGCATCTTCTATTCTGTTCCACTGATCCTCGGGTCTATTTTCTTTAGGCAGTATCATGTTAATTTTATCACAGTAGCATTTCAGTATAATTTCAAGCAGAGGAATGTGATGCCTCCTGCCTTGTCTTTGTTGCCCAGGATTACCTGTGCTATTGTAGGTCTCTTCTGTTTTAAAATGAATTTTAGGAAAGTTTTCTATAGATCCGTGAAGTGTGCCACTCATATTTTGATTGGAATTGCATTAAATGAGTATAATAGTTTTGAAAGTATGTCCATTTTTAAAATATTGGTTTTTCTGATCTGTTAGCAAGGAATATCTTTCCATTTTCTGAGATCCTTTTCAATTTCCTATTACAGAGGAATTTAATTTTCAATATATAGATCCTTTCCATCCTTTATTACATTGATTCCTAAATATTTCATTCTTTGGATGCTACTGTCAAAGGCGTTATTTCCTTAATTTCTCTCTCAGTGAGTTTGTTGTTTGTGTACAAGAATGCCACTGATTTTTGAGCACTGACTTTTATCTGGCTATGCTGTTGAATTTGCTTATTAACTCTAACAGTCTGTTGGTGGAGTTTTGGAGGTCTTCTTGTAGAGGATCATGTCATCTGCAATTAATGATAATTTAACTTCTACTTCATTATTTTTTTCTTATTCTTTTTTATCCTTATTCTTTTTATTTATCTCCCTTGTCTAATTGCTCTAACATTCCCAGAACTATATTGAATAGGAGTGGTGACAGTGGACACGCTTGGCTTGTTCCTGATTTTAGAACAAAAGCTTTCAATTTTTCTCTGACTAGTATGATGTTGGCTGTTGGTTTGTTATAGATGGCTTTTATCAGATAGAGAGAGAGGCCACCTATTCTGATTTTCTCTAGGTCTTTTATCATGAATGAGTGTTGAAATTTATCAAAATCTTTTCCTGCATCTATTCAGATGATAATATAATTTTTGTCTTTAGCTTCATTGATGTGGTATATTATGTTTATTGATTGCATCTATTGAAACATCCCTGCATCCCTGAGATGAATCTGACTTGGTCATAGTGTGTAATCTTAATGGTTTTCTGTATTCTGTTTGATAGTATTTTACTGAGAATTTTTGCATCTATGTTCATCAGGGTAATTGGCCTATAGTTCTCTTTTTTGGTTGGGTCTTTTCCTTTCTGTCAAACACTTGTCTCCAGCAATGAGTTAGGGAGAATTGCTTCCCTTTCAATTTTATTAAAGAGTTTGAGTAGTATTGGTGTTAAATCTTCTCTAAATTTCCTACAGAATTCAGCCATAAATCCATTGCTTTCCTTTGTTAGTAAATTTTTAATTACATTTTTAATTTCAATAACTGACAGTGGGTTATTCCAAATTTTTCTATTTTCATGATTCAGCTTTGGTAATTCATACATTTCTAGGAATCTGTTCATTTCTTCTGTGCTTCCCAGCCTATGCAACTAAATATTTTGAAGTAGAGATTGATGAACTTCTGAATTTACACAGGTTCTACAGTGATTTCACCTTTTTCATTCTTCATTGGATGGATTTGAGTTTTTCTTTCCTTTTCTTGATAAGATTTGCAAGGGGATTTTTATTCTCTCAAAGAACTAACTCAAATTTGTTTATTCTTTTTATTATACTCTGAGTCTCAATTGCACTAATGTGTGCCCTGATCTTTATAATTTCTTCCTTTCTATGAGTTTTGGGCTCTATTTGCTCTTCTTTTTCTCTAGAAGCTTGAAATGAAGCATTAAGTTGTTTATTTGTGCTTGTTCTGTTTTCCTGAGGTGAAAATTCACTCCAATAAATTTCCCTCATAGGACAGCTTTCACTGCATCCCACAGTTCTGGTATGTTGTATTTTTATTTTCATTTTATGGTGGATATTGTTTAATTTCTCCTTTAATTTCATCTGTGATCTATTGGTTGTTCAGGAGCATGTTGTTAAATTTCTTTTTTTAAAATTTTATTTTAAAGAGAATAAAACAAAAGAGGGAAGTACAGAGCAAATCAGAACAGGACAACATAGGCAACACAGTACTTTACATTAAGACAACAAGACATTAACAGTAGCTATCACAATATCTCTTTCTCTGCTATAGTTGAGCATAGTTTCAAATACAATAATATCAAGCATAACAAAATAGTACAAAGAGTGAAAGAATTACAGGGCTTTCAGAACTGAATAACTGAAAATAATCAATGCGTACTATAATATCTCATTTTTGATAGAAAAATTTTGTTTAAACTATCACACATATTCAAACCCCAATAAGACACAATGTGATAGATAGAACCAATGGTAGTAGAAGAATAGAAGCATAGTAGGACTTCTAAGAAGGACAATATTAAATCAGCAATAGCTGCCATATGTTTTGTTTTCTTCAAAACAGCTGTTCATATCATCACGCATGATATAGTCAAACAAAACAGAATAAAACCATTCCTACTGATGAGTGAAAACATTGAAAGGCTTCAAAGCTATGAGATGGGGACTCATGCTTACCATAAAATGTTATATACTCTTGTCAACTCTCATACTAGGGAGACTATACGGTATTTATACTTGTGAGTTTGGTTTATTTCACTTAAAAGAATGGTCTCAAGTCATGTCCATTTATTTATAAATATCTCAATGTGATCATTCTTTATAGCTGAGTAGTACTCCATTGTATAAAAATGCCACAACTTTTTTATCCATTCCTCAGTTGATGGGCACTTAGGTTGTTTCCAGGATCTGACTATTACAAATTGTGCTGCTATAAACATGGATGCACATATGTCACTGTGGTATGATGTTTTCAGTTCTTCTGGGAATATGCCCAGTGGAAGTGGAATAACTAGGTCAAATGGGACTTCCAAACCCAGATTTTTGAGGAATCTCCAGACTGACCTCCACAGTGGTTGCACCTGTCTACACTCCCACCAACAGTGCAGAAGATTTTCTTTTCCCCACAGCCTCTCCAACACTTGTTATTGGTAGTGTTTTCTAGCCTGGCCATTCTTTCTGGAGTGAGATGGAATCTCAGTATGGTTTTAATTTGCATTTCTCTCATGACTAATGATGATGAACATTTCTTCATGTATTTATTTGCCATTCGTATTTCTTCATCTGAGAACTGTGTATTCATTTCAGATGCCCATTTTTGGATAGGGTCTTTGAATTTTGAGGGTCTGATTTTTTTTTTAATTCTTTATGAGTTCTAGACAGAAGTCCTTTGTCTGAGGAACTGTCCATGAAGATTTTTTCCCACTTTGTGGGTTTTCTTTTCACTCTGCTGGAAACCTCTTTCAACATGCAGAAACTCTTTAATAAGATGTGGTCCCAGTTATTGATTCTGGGAAGTATTTTCCGTGTAGTTTGGTTCTTCTTAATGAATTCTCTTCCTACCACTATATCTTTGAGATTTTTACCTACTTTGTCTTCCAGCAGTTTTAGTGTTTCTGTTTTAATATTTAGATCTTTGATCCATTTAGATTTTAATTTAGTGTATGGTGATAGACATGGGTCTAGTTTTAGTCTTCTGCATATTGATAGCCAGTTATTCCAGCACATTTGTTAAAGAGACTTTCATTCTTCCAGTGAGCATGTTTGGCCAATTTATCAAAGATAGGGTGGTTGAGTGAGTTTGTGGTTGTGGTTGTATCTTCCAATCTATTCCGCTGATCTTCAGGTCTGTTTTTATTCCAGTACCATGCTGACTTTATTACTGTAGCTTTGTAGTATAATTTCAAGTCAGGGATTGTGATGCCTCCTGCTTTGCCTTTGTTGCTTAGACTTGCCTTTGCTATTCTAGGTATCTTCTGGTTCCAGATGAATTTTAGGAGTGATTTCTCTAGATCTATGAGGTATGTTAGTGGTATTTTGCTTGAGATTGCATTGAATCTGTATAGTAATTTTGGGAGAATGGCCATTTTTACAATGTTTGTTCTTCCTATCCATGAACAGCGGATGTCTTTCCATTTTCTGAGATCCTCTTCAATTTCCTATTTCAGGGTATTATAATTTTCACTGTATAGCTCTTTTACTTCTTTCGTGAGATTAATTCCTAAGTATTTCATTTTTTTGGATGCTAGTGTAAAGGGTGTAGCTTCTCTTATTTCTCTCTCAGTACTTTTGTTGTTAGTGTATAGAAATGCTATTGATTTTTGAGTATTGACTTTGTATCCAGCTACCTTGCTGAATTTATTTATGATATCTAGGAGTCTTT
>PVJX010018435.1:0-36535 GCA_004027295.1 Dolichotis patagonum
CATTAATATGCTTCCTTATCAGTTGTTAAAAATCAAATAAAACAACCCTTCAAAGAAATTGAAGCTTAGGAAATGTAAATTTTACTCATTATGCACAAGGATTCTTAGCTGTGTATTAACAGTTTAAGGGATTAGAGCGTTGTTTCATCCTCTTATAAATTTTCACTGCTGGGATGTGATGGTTGATGTTAGAAATTCCTCAGCAGCCATTGTCTGCGTGTTAAAGCCAGTGGCTTCCACACATGAATAATACGCCTATCTGTGGGTGCAGCTAAGCAGTTATCTTTATCCCTTACACCGTGACCATGTGGCTGCTCTTGCTCTCTCTGGACCTGTAAGACACAATCCATTTAGATTTGCTCTTTGAGGTGAACTACAAAGCTCAAATGAAGATTTCATACTTCAATGACTGAAACTCAAATGTAGAGAGTAGGTTACAATCTAGACAGACTACAATTAGGGCCCCAAATAAATCAGTGAACTCAAAAGAATAATGAAAAATAAATAAGATGAAGGCCACAAAACTACATGGTGCTTACTTTTACATGTTAAAGTTGAAAATATAAGAATTATTTTATACAGATTAAATGAGTAGATTTCAGGAAATAAAATTATCTTTAGACTTTATTTTTGCTCTTTAAACTTCTTGGAATAGAAAAAAAATTAAGTTATCCTTTAAAGTTTAAATCAACATAATAAATAGAGTGTACAATTCCCTAAAGTAGAAAATGTGTTAGTATCGTTCATTGTTTTGTTGTTGTTGGAACTTTGGATTGAACCAGGGCCTTTACACTTACTTAAACATATGTGCTATGGATTTGGCTCTTTTGAAATAGCCTAGCACTGAACATGCTAGATTAATCTCTCCATGAACCACTTCTCTTTCAATATTCTTGGTACTACTTTACTCTGCCTTTTATAGTCTCATTTGGACAGATGCTAATTCATGTCTCTTAACCAAGAACTCATCTCCTAGACCCTATATTTTTCTATATGTTGCTCTATATGTTGTATCATTAAGTGGTTTGATTCAGGTATAATCTCTACATGTGCTGATAACTGGAGCCTACTAACTTTAAATTTCTAGTGCAAACCTCTCTCCAGAAGTCTAGATTTACATATCCAAATTTCTTCTCAGATTCTAATTTTGATGTCTCATAGGATTATCACATTTAATATGTATAATTCTGGATCCTCATTTTCCTCCTTAAAAGTCCCTCTTGTGGCAGTGTTTTTCATTTCAATACATGGCTACCACATCCTTTCACTTGCCCCAAAATAGAAATCATAGAATAATCCCATCTTAAAGTCTCTCCACTCCCCTTTGGGTAAGATCTATCACAAAACTCCAATGGTGCTATCTGAAAATGTGTGTTTATTTGTAGTTTATCATTCTCTCCATGATTCCCACACTGGATTATTGCAGTAATATTTCATCTAGATAGTTTTACTGGATCAATTGCTTTGACTTTTGCCCTTCCTCTACTGTTTTTCAAAACATCAAAGGGAAAAGGGTCCTTCCAAAAGAATCATATTTGTATTTGCCCAAAATCTTCCAGCGGCTCCCCATCTCCCTCTAAGAAACAACCAAAACTTGATATTGGTTTACACACTCCACTGTGATCTGACCTCTTTCCTCCTGACAGTAGCACAGTTCCTGCTAATATCTACTTTATGTATTCTTGACCAACTGTACTGTTTCCCTCAATGTTCCTCAACCACGTCAAGCATACTGATGCTCAGTGTCTGTCCTCTGTCAAGAAAGCCTTTCTCCTGGACAGAACACCTCCCTCGCACCATCAGTGTCTGTTGCAAACATCACCTCCTCCGTGAGGCCCTCCTATTTAAGCCTTCTTCAGCTATTGCTTTTCAACAGTGCTTTGCCATTTCTTTGTCTCCTGCTGCATATACTACCACCTGTCTCAGTATGTTTTTATTTATTATTAGGTTATTTTCTACCTATGAAATACAACATGTCCTCACTCAAAGAAGCTGTGTTGTTATCATGATAACTCATCCCTAGAACAGAACCTCACCTATAGCCAAGGAAGTTATTTAATGGACATACTTTTCCCATTGTTAAATGCTCATTTTGCAATACAAGTTTCATGCTGGAATTAGTATAAGTAAAAAGTTATTTATTTTTAAATATATAAGACACTTTTGGTTTTCACAGTGTGAGTTACAAATTTTACTGTGTATTTAATAAAGATCAAATTCTACTGCCCAGCAGGAATTTTATCAAAATCAGTGTTTTAAAACCATTTCTTTTGGTATCACGGGGACAAATTAGGATTTAAATTTAATTGATGAAGATAAGTTATTTTACTAGAAGAAATGAGGGAAAGATATGGATGAGGAAGGGAGAAAATAATGCAAACCTGTGAGTAGAAGCTATTTCATTAGAAATGTTTGATATTACATGAGTACATTCAAAACATTCTACTCTATATAATTTATTATTAATTTTGGTGGTTGAACTAGTAAACAAGTACTTTTTAAAATTTGCTTCTCAGATTTCTCACATTTTTTTTTTAAAAACAGGGTCTCCCTAGAGAGGCAAGCTGGCCTCGAACTCACTACAGAGCCCCGGCTGATTTTAAACTTGTGGTGATCTTCCTGCCTCAGCCTCAAGAGGGCTGGGATTCCAGGCATGCAAACACCCACACCTGGTTTAGATAAGGCTGTTTCCTATAAAACTATTCTAATGGACATTTCTGATGCTTTCTTGGTGTCAGAAATTATGCCATTTACATAAGTGGGTAATTTCAAGGTTTCTCAGTTGAGATCAAATACTAGACTTGGTTTCAGAGTCATCTTGGAGCATAAAGTACAGCCTTGTACTTTTGTTGGGTCCACCAATAAAATTCACCCAGACATGACTTTGAGATGGAGGGAATGAGTTACAAAACAAAGCATTTTGCTTCTTAGCCCTAAGATAAATTACAGTACTTATGTCTTAAATACTGTACTAAATCTTACAACATGTGAAACATAAACATATTGTATGTAATGGTTGAAGTGAATAAACTAATTACTTGTTATACAATTACAACTGTAGTCTTTCTCAGGTGAAAATATGATCTATCTATTGGAGAAAGAAGCCTTCACAAAATGAGTCTCTTACATAGTTTTAGATGGTAAGTACCCAATGGCTAATTGTTTACTAATCAAATAAGATGTCATACTTATAACAAAAGTGTTTCTTTTGGAAACTGAGCATTCTCTTAATGATGCAAAGAGTAAGAATTTGAGTTATCCAGCCCTTCTGCAGAACTCTGCAAATCTCCTTAACTCCCTGTAACTTGATTTTGTCACCTATAAAATGAGTATATTGACACTACTTTGTAAGGCTGAGAGAATTAAACAAAAATCACACTTACAGGAGCCAGAACCAAACAGAAAACCCAAAGGATCAATATTTTATGCTATGTTTTTTGATATTTCAGAATAAATATCTGAGGTTACAAAGAAAATTATGTCAGTTTAAGGCAGCAGGGCACACCATCTCTAATTACCTGGAAAGATATTTTAAACCGAGGCTTGAATAAAATGTCTTAAGCTGTTATAAATCTTTATGTGAGGCCATAATTTCCAATGTACATTAGTAAATATGTAAGGAATTAGATTTGCATGATTCATTTGTACTAGCATATAACCAATGTAATAGAATGCAAATTATTTAACAGAAATTTAGTTATGATTTTCAGAGTAATAATATCTATTTCCACCAAGGTTACTCTAATTAGAACCAATGAGACTCATTAAACTTCAAAAACCCATGTAATGTCCCAGTGACTTAGCAGACAAAAACTAAACTGGGCACATTAATGAGTTATCTTTTTTGTTCTTATCTCAAAAAGAAGATGCTTCTACTATTTTTCCTTCCTCAGCATGCTTAAATGTATGCATAAAATGCTCTAACCAAGGAGTATACATAATGAAATATATATATATATATATATATATATATATATATATGTAATACTCTAAGCATTCCAATTCAATAAAAAAGTTATTCAGTCTTGAATTTTTTATTATTCACTGACAAGTGTACAGGAGCATGGAAGAACAGGCTATAATTCTATTTCATGCCTGAAGGACTTCAGATACTACACGGATTGATGCTTCACATGTCTTGTAAAAAGAGCAAATAATAAAGGTGGACAAAGTCGCAGGGATCCTGTGGTGCATGGTGGTAACGCACAGTGGGCACCTACTGGGGGTAGGCTCTGGTGTCAAGGAAGCCTGTCACAAGATACCAGGGACTCAGGAAGGACTGTCTCGCAATGAAGGGCAAGCATTTTTTTATGACAAGTTCCTGGAACATAAGCCCATATGCAGCTTCCCAGTATGGTATTTTGGGACTAGTCAAGTGATGGCATATATACAAAAGTTGGTCAAGTAGAAAAGATCAGAAGAAATTCTAGGCAGAGGAACACCTGCAAATAAAATTCTTAGAGGTTTGAAAGACAAAGATGCAGTCCAGCCATGGACCACTGCTAGGAGAGCATTAAAGACATCACAGGCAATGAAACTGGAAAGATACACTTTGGCTAGATAGTGAAGACTCTTATGGGCAAAGCTATCTGTTTCTTCAAGTTGTTTGATTATGTCTTTCCTGTTGTAGATAAAATGAAGACTGATAGGGGATGGGGCTGGTGAACAAATTTCATCCCAGGAACTCTCGTCTCCTGCAGAACGATACAAGTTCAGCCATAAAGAGAATGGTCACTGTAGGTTGGGAAGGAGACTAAAGAATGGTTTGGATGATTGAGATTATAAAGAAAGTTCGGGACAGGAATTGATCCCAAACAAGGAATCGCATACAGAAGGCACAATTTACACTGCTGACAACCGGGACACTCATATGACTAATAAATAGATGAGCATTTCACCATAATTGGCATTTTATTTGGCATTTCAACATGGATTACTATCAGCCTGCAGAGTGATTTCTCTATATACATCTCAATTCAGTAATAAAATTTTTTATAAATTAATTGTATTGTGATTTTTGGCTCTCTCTGAATTAAAACTAATAACAATATGGAGCACTTACACAGTATCTATTTGTTTCAAGTTCTATCTTTTTTAAATTTTTTTTTTTTGAGAAAGAGTCTCACTGTATAGTCTAGAGTAGCCTTGAACGCACTTTGTAGCCCAGGCTGGCCTTGAACTTGCAGCAATTCTGTTGCCTCAGTCTCCAGCAGTGCTTGGATTATGATCTATGCCGCCATGCCTGGCTTAAACTCTACCATTCTAAATACTTTAAAAATGATGGTTTATTTTTAAAACTCCTATCAACTTATGTGAAATGGGTACTATTATTATCTCCACTTATAACCAAAGAACTTAGAGCCCCAGAATGTTACAGATAATCCAAGTCTCCATACTTAGAAGGTAGTGAAATTTGCAGGCAAGTCTACACTTTACTTCTAAAGTATTAGCTTTTACTGAAGAAAATAATTTTTTAAAGCAGAATATATTTATTGAGAGACAGAAAGCTTCTGTCTGAGAGAGACAGAAAAGGCCCCAAATGGGTTGCCAAAGACTCTGTCTTTTCAAGGGACATTTATAGAACAAAAATTTGTTACTTAAATGAGTCCCAGTCGACAGTCTATGAAACAAAAGCCAGTTCTTACCTCCATCCAATTAGCTTGGTGGGAGACCTCCAAATGCTATAGGGGAAGGAAACTCCCAGCCTATTAGATGTCCAGTAGGAGTTTGTGTTCTCTAAAATCGAAGAATGAATTTTAGGATCAGTGGAGGTTAAGAGCAGAATATATTTATTGAGAGAAAGAAAGATTCTGTCTAAAAGAAACAGAAGGGGTCCTGAGTGGGTTGCCGGAAGAAAATAGATAATAGGAAAGAAAAACTTCCATGGTGCTGGGATCACCTGAATTAGGTATTATTTGTGGCTGTATGAGCCTCATTATGTGGTTTTCACAAATATTTAGATGGAACAGTTTTGCCTCTGCTGCAAACTGTAATCCAATTATGTGCTGAATGTATACTTTGCTGATATTTTTACACACCGAAGAATGTAAGAAACTTCTCTCTACTGAGAAGGACACAAATATTCACAAAGATTTGCTTAGTAACTAATAGTGAAACCGTGTAATATTATATAAGGAAAGCAATTAAATAACATGCTTTAAAAATTCCTAACAGATAACATACCTCTAGAACATTGAAAATGAAAGAAATGATCAGGTTAATAGTTTTTTATCTAATAAATAATATATGTGAAACATGGGCAGAAAGTGGATTGGCAATGGGCTTTCTTGGCATGATGAATATTGAAGGTTTTCACTTTTCTCCTTTTCCCACCTGGTGACCTTTTAAGAGCTAAACATCACAACAAAGTCAGCTGAAAATACAAGTAATGGTACTAAGTTCATTCCTATATATAATGTTACAATAATGGGGAATTTCTTTATAAATCTAAAATTAAAATCAATACAAAGTCTTTAAGGTTTAGCATTGGTGCAGCTATAACACAGCATACATACCCTACCTGAACAATTCAAGAATGATCTTACTACTGGACCTAGCCATGGTCTGTAACATTTTATTTTCCATGTTTAATGAGGATTAGACTAGTACATAAAATTTACCGTGTAAGAACAACTAAAAAAATGCAAGGTTTTGCAACTGATGACTATTTTTTTTATAACTGTGCCTCTTGGTGGTGAAGATATTTTAAAAAGGTGACTATTAAACAAACAGAAATTAGTATTGGTAGATTGAGTGAGGTATTTAATTTTCTTTGTTCTTACGTTTATATTCCTATGCAAAATCAGAAGTTGAAATATTCTGTCATGTAATACACAGAAACTACTAGCTTCTAGAAAATATGTCAAATGAAAATATATCCTTGAACATAACCTTTTTTGTGCCGCAATAAACCTTTTATTTACAAATGGTTTTTCTTATCCCGACAAAATGCAAATGATGCAAGTTAAACTCATTCAAGATTAATTTTCATTTGAGAAGTACAATATTTTTTGCTTTTCCTTTCCACAGGCAAATATCCATAGCATATATTAATGTTTCATGAGAATAAACAGCATATTAAAAGAATCCTCCTGGAGAAATGGCATTCAGTCATATCATATACAAATAACTCTGACATTTGGTGGGACAAAGAAACAACACTTTGACATTATCTAGTGTTAAAATTTTAAAATAAAACATAATGTTATGTCATTTGTTTCACTTAAATAAGTTTGCTTCACATCTCTAGTTCTCCTGCATAGTGGTTGTAATCTTATGTACAAAAATATTTAAGTGATAAATTCTGCCAACTAAAATTTGTTTTATGTTTGTGACTCTTCAGCAGAGCACTGTATTTGTTACACTTAACCTTATTATATTAATTCTTAGGACTCCTGCCTGAGTGGAAGTAAGATAAAATCCGTTAGGATTCATTAGGATTTCCATCTGAGTCAGGAAAGAGGACAAGAAACACTTGCCAAGTAAATAACCATGAATGCTCAAAGTGATGTTAGATGCCAATCATGGGATCAGAGTTCACCTCAGCTGAATGATTTAACAATTTTGAGTTATATTACCTAGGAGGGCTCTGATGTTATGAATCTATCTTCCTTCGTAGGCTTCGCAGTTGAAACTCCGGCCTAATGGTGTGTGCTAATACATAATGATAATATGCCGGAGTTAGACAGTAACTTTAATATCCCCACTCTATGGAGAAGAATGTACTCCAAATATTGTAATGCTCATGAATGACCTCCCGTTGTGACATTCAGAAACTAGAAAATTGAAAGTGAATGAAATGAAGAAGAAACATGTACCCTATATGTGTTTTTTAAAGTTTATCATCATATTATGAAAAGAGAAATCACTCCATGACAACTCATTACAAAACACAAGTAATTTGAAGGACTCTAGGAAGATGTTTGTTTCCATTTTTCTTCCTCTACCTTTTAATTTAGATGTTTAGAGGTTCATGGTCATTTATTCTCTAAGAGGACCTTGAAAAAGTTCCTTAATAGTGGAACAGATGTTATGGAAATCACTGCGCTCACTTACTCCTGGAGGTGAATCTACTTCGGTTTTACATGGGATCCTTCATCATTCAAATCAGCTGATATATTAATGAGGCGAGAGTATCAATAAATCAACGATGTTTTATGACAAAGCATCTAGAAAAAGTTATCTAAAGAAAAGTATTCATAATTTTATTTTTTATCAGGGTCAGTCTATGATCAAATGGTGTGACAGTGCCAGGACCTGATTCATAAGGAAAAACCCACCAGTATTATAAATTAACGTATTTTTGAAAGAAAACACCTTTATTTTCCCCACTTGCACCGTACCTGAGAGAAGACCTCAGGAGATATGCAGAATTGGACCCTGAAATGTTAAAAACTTGTGAAAGTGGTAGCAGATACATGTATTTTATAGCATAAAGACATATGTGGAAACTGTATTTCAACCTTATTTCCTGATTTTTCAACTTTAATTCTTTCATGTGAAAAATAATCTAAATATTAAAATTAATAAAACAGGGTTGTGAAAAGTCTATATAAAATTTAGGTCTTATTATAATAAATAATAATGGTAATAATAAACAAATGATCTTTACTGAATATTTACAATATGCCAAGAATGGAAAAATGCTTCTACAGTTATGGTCCCATAACTATCAAAAATAATTCTTGTGGATAGATATTATTTTTGGTCCTAATTTAAAAGTTTGGCTGAACCCTTATGCCAAACTGTTTAGAAGTAAAACAGTCTTGCCAGGTGCGGTGGCGCATGCCTTTAATCCTAGCCCTCGGAGGCTGAGGTAGGAGGATTATTGTGAGTTCAAGGTCAGCCTTGGTTACATGGTGAACTCAAGCCTGTGTGCACAATGATCATGTCTCAAACATAAAACAAGACAAAACAAACAAATAAACAAACAAAAAAACCAGAGGTAAAACAGCCTTTAAAAGAAGCCTGTTCTGCCTCTCTCTTGACTGTGTGTTACTATGACAGGAACAAAGGCAAACAGGTCCTTCTAGCAAGTCGTCCAAGTTGCCATTCAGGCTCATTTTGTCAGGCATTTTAGCAATTAAGAATAGATCTGCTATTCTTATCTCACGGACCAAATTCACAGTCATCCTATGGAATAGAAAAGCGCTGACCACACCATAAAAACTCTCTAGAGCCCCCAACTACTCTGTATGTTTGCTGTCTTCATAGGCATCATTTCCTACTGGCAATTTCCAGTCGTGATTGAATGGAACAAGCGTAAATGGTATCATGTGAGATATATTTAAGTGTCTCAAGAGCACTACAGCAGCAACAGCAATGAAACCAATTCGTAGAAAAATATGAAACTAAACGTATGCATCCTTATAAACATATGTAATCCTTAGAAAGTTTCCTCCACAGTCCTTTGCTTAGTTTATAAAGTTGATCAAGATAATGAAATATGTGTGAAGTGGAAAAAAATTTCAGTGCAGGGACTCTTCATAGATAACAGAGCATAAGTAATAAATCTAAATATGCAATGAAAGGTGAACTCAGCAAGTTTGGGGTGTCTCATTTCTACACATTGTAAGAAAGCGTAAGCCCTTCATAGCATCCTGGAAGGCAGTATTGTCACACTTGAAATATCCTTCTTGACAAGTGTCTTTATATATCTATAGAGTTTGGGTCATGCCAAATAATTCTTTCAAATATAATTTATGGTGAATGTACACATATATGTACATATGTATGTGTGTATGTATTATATATATATACGCATATATGTGTATACATGTATATATATATGTATATATGTATATATATGTATATATGTATATATGTATGTATATATATATGTATATATACACAACTATCTATCTATCTATCTATCTATGAAAATCTTAGACAAAAATTCTCAAAAAGCATGGAATGAGTAGTTTCAGACAGACCATTCATGGCTTATATGATAGCATGTAGATGTCTCTACGTGTTGGACAGAATGAAGATATAAGACAGAAGATACTAAGAGCCAACACTCAATTTCCTTCATCTCTTGAGATTTCACAGTTCCTACCTTAACTAACCTTTAAATTTCCAACACACCAGGTATTAAGTATAAGTGCAGAGTTTATACTGAGAAAGTAGAAATTAGATTAGGGAAATGCAATAAGGTAATGAACTTGCTGGTATTTTATATATTTATATCTCTATCTATCTATCATCTATCTATCTATCTATCTATCTATCTATCTATCTATCAGTTTCCAACCACCTTTAGAAAAGTTATTTTTTGAAAAGGACATAGAGTTATAGTTCATAAAAATATGATATATGAAGTGTGTGTGTGGCAGAGAACATTCTAAGAAAGCAATTCAGTTTTAAGAGACTGGGAATCTAGCCCAAGCTCAGCAACTTTTCACCTTCAAATTGAGTTGCTAAAAAAAGGTCTGAACTATTTAGGACTCCGGAGGATTCATCTTAGACCTAACTCTGCCACTTGCTAGCTTTGTAAATTGAATAATTCATTTACATTCTGAGCCTCTGACTCCTCATCCAAAAATAGTTCTGAATTGCATAGCTCGTATGTTGTGATGCTCAAAATGATGACATGAATAAATCTGTTTGCATATGGTGAAGCAAAATGAAAACATATGGAATTATTGTTTTCATTACTAATGATTAATACTACCTTATTTACTTGATTCATAAAATACAATTAGAAAAATGTAAGTTATGAAAAACATTAATAATCTGAAACCATATGACCACATTTATTTGCAGAGCTGATTAAATTCCTCCCACTCCAAAACTTTTTTTTTATTTCTCCCTCACATACAGTTAAGCACTCATAGAGCCCTGGTTTGTATTTCTCTTGAGGTAATTATCTACTTTGTCTTTTAGTACTGTCACTTGTGTTCATTTACACAAACTCCTGAAGAGCACAGGCTCTCTGGTAATCTCCATACCGGATAGAATGGCACAGCCTGACAACACATACCCAAGAAATTGCTGAGGGAAACAGTTATTAGTATTAAACAACTAATTATCAGAGTAAAATAATTTAATCTCAATCATCAAGATGAGAGCTACAAATTACTCTGTATTAATGACCAGAAGTCTATGCCTGAGCAATTCTTAATTCTGGGTCCAGTTATAATGGCTTGGGGATTAAAAACACAAGCATATAACTTGACAATTTAATCTTTTTTTTTTAATCGGTACCAGGGATCGAACTCACCACCACGCGCTTGTAAGCCAAGTGCTCATGCTGTTGAGCTAAATCCCCAGCCCTAACTTGACAATGTAAAAACAACCAAAATGATAAACAACAAAGTCATTTGGACAAATAAGTTTAGAGATTTTACAATAAGAAACAAAACAAATGCATTTTAATAACATAAACATTCTCACAATTACTTCTAATGTATGGAGAGATTAAAAAATAATGGATCTATAATCTGAATTGTAATATGGTAGAAAATCTGAATTTTTTGATAGGTTTATATTAAATGTATGGTAACTTAACTGAATTTTCATCACCAAGTAGATTTTACTTCTGTAAAGTACCAAATCTGGTGTTTAAATGCTGAGAAAGCTCGCTTGAAATTACATTTAACAATAAGGGAAGTTTGATAGTTCCTAACTATCTCAACCTGAATCATCTCAAATTATTTATGCACTAACATAAACAAGCCATTATTTAGTACAGTTAATAACCCATGACAACTTTCCTTAAAATTAATGGGCCCTCAAAATTCTATTTTATTTATTAGCCAATTTGAATTTTTCTCCTCGGCATTTATCCATCAAACATGGCACTGTTATTGCACATGCATTATGCAGCATGTCAAATTAAACCATTGTTGATAAAACAAACATTAGTTATTGAAATGATTCAAATGCCAGCTTGAAATGCTGTGTAGTAGCTAATAAATATGCCTAACTTCCAGTGCAGAAAGAGTGGGAAAACATGATAATTTGATTTCTATTCCTGTATTTTGCAAAAATAAAAAAAAAATCTCCCACAAAGAACAATGGTTTGTCTCCTCCTATTTTGTGCAAGGCAGGAGTAGGAACAAATAACTGATAATGGTAATACATATTATGAATGATACTAGCAAGTTCTCTCAATGTGTTTCTTTATCTAAAAGCACTTTCACTGGCATCTTTAGTTATGTGCAAAGGCCTTTCAACTGTTCAATGTGACATTACTTCTATAGCTCATATTTCTAGGACAAGGTGAAAAATCTGAGATATAGGGATTGAGTTCCATTATGACATAAATAGACAAATAGTACAATTTTATCACTTATAACATAGAGAATGTATTTTTTATTGTAAAGTAACTCCTGCTGATATGCAAATTGCTGGGCTATGTGTTTGGTTTTGCCACTGCTTTCCAGAAAAGAGGACTTGTAAAAGTGGCTAAAAGACAATCTATAACAATCTTCCAAGCCTTGAGATAAAGTGAACTAACCTTGGTATTAGATAGGTAACCAGAATTTATACAAACTATACAGACGTTTAGCATCTACACAATTAAATACAAGTCTGCGTATGCTCAAAGACACACATAGTCACACACAGACAGTCAGGCAAGCTCCATAAAAGATTGCAGGTACTGTAAAACAAAGAAGCCAGTACTAATGCCTCACTTAAGGAAAATGTCAATTAGTTACATGAAATTTTGGTATAGATATGAATCCAATTATATAATGTCACTAATTACAGAAAGTGACACTTAACAATATTCATTTTCACTTTTCAAATTTTATAAAGCATATCTACTTCTTTTGTTCATATGTACTTGTTAAGCAGAGAAATCCTTTAAAAGGATGAACTCTATTTTTTAAATGCCACAAAATTAGTCACTTCAACTGTGTTTCCTACCCCTTCTTTCCTATGAATACACATTGTTTTCCTATTAGAGATTCAACAGGCAATTTATGAGGCATACTGGTAACTCAGTGACCATTACAGACAGACTTTGTCTTAATCCTTGAAGAGCTGATTGCTGGCTATGAACACAAACACTAGATAGACACACACAGTTAAAAAAAAATCAATTGTATAAATGACAGTGGAAAGAATGCAGTGCTACAGGCTATGTGTCCATTTCAAAAGACACAGTGCAGCAAGAGAAGGATCAGAATAGGCCTGCTAAAGAGAATTTCATTTAAACAGAGAATCACAATTAGCATTTAACTAGCTAAACTTTAGGGATGGTTGAAAAAGCAAGTGAAAGAAGAGGGAGAGAGAATTTCAGACAAGCTGAAAAATGTGGCAAAAGGAACAAAGAGAAAATTCCACGACTTAGTAATTACAAGGTTAATGTTTTTAATACTTAGAGTCTGGAGCAGGGGCTGGTCAATTTTGTCATTGTTGACATTCTGTGCTTCAAAATTCTTCAGTGTGTGTTTGTGTGTGTGTGTAAGGAGTTCTTGTCATTAGAGATGTTCAATAGCATCCTTCCTTGGTCTCTACTACAAGCTGCCAGAATCATACCCACCTCCAAGCTGCAACAGACAAAAATAGCTCTATGCATTGTCAAAATGTCCCCTGCTAGGCAAACCATGAGGGTTGAAAACCACTTGTCTAAGGGTAAACGGCTCCTGAATGGGTGGAGCAAGGGACAGGAAGAAAGATGAACCTGCAGAAATGGTTAAAGTTTAATATTTTGGCTGCCTATAATCAATCTGAGGCTTTTTCCCCCTGTGATCCAGTTCTCCACAGTCTCATCTTTCTCTTCACACTCAATAGTAAGCTTGAGAGAATGGGGTAGCCCTTCAAGTGGACAAAAGCTCATTGCCTAAATCAAAGAGGGGTGGGAGAGGATGTACCAATGGCCAGGTTAAGTGCTGAGCATGTAATATCCTGTGGCAGAGGTGAAAAGGTAGGAGGCTGAGGACTCACAAACTGAGTATGTGATAGGTATGATAACATAGTAAAAAGTTAGAATTTTACTGGAGAATTCTAAGGATGATTGGTAAGTGAAGAATTTTTGATAGTTCCATGGATTCCTAAGGAATTTGATACAATAAGAAACATCTGGAAAATGAACACCACTTAGGATAGTTAGTTTGTAATCATAGTGAGAAAAGTTGAAGGTGAAAGATCAGCTTTTCTAGGTGCATAAAAAATTAAAAGCTAGATTTTAAAGATTTTTTATAGATAATATCACCATTTGTTCAACACAAATGTTTCATATGTGATTCAAAAATATGTCAAGATGACTTCTAAAACTTATTGAGTAGTGAGTTATACCATATAACGTTCGTGAGGAATAAGTTCTGTGAATGTCAAAGACTAAAGAAGTCTTTTCTAATGTGAAATAAAGAATTAGAGGTAGTATAGAATATTCAGTGATACATTACATGTGACAAAGTGAGAATCAGAAAAAGAAGCATGGGTGAGACCACCATGTCTCCCCTGAAGGAAAAATGCATATGTACTAAACAAATTTAAAATTCAAACCTTACTATTTTAGTACAAGTGTGAAACAAAAGTTTAAGAGTAAATGGCTATGTTAGAATCAAATATTTTCAAATTTGTAAAAAAAAGTAAATAATTGCCACAGAATGATAATTAAAATATTGAGATGAATGTCTAAGAAATACTTGTATCCAATGCTAACATCATAAATAGGGTACATAAAATTAAGTTAAATTTAATTAAGTTAAAGATTAAAATTAACTTAAAAATTAATCATTTACTGGTCTTGTAATCTTACATACATGATGGTATATTTATTCCATATTAATATTCATATGTAGAATTATAGAAATATATTACTATTGAATATATGTGAGGATGGAGAACACATCCTAATAATTCTTACTGGAATTAATATTTATTTTCTTTAATATATACAAGTGTCCAGTATCATTGAATTATACCTTTCCCCAAAGTAGGTGATTAAAATATGCAATCTTAAATTGTTTTAATATTATAATTTCTCTCTTTGTAATTTCCTAGATAAAAATTAAACAAGTAAAAATGGAGAGACATCGAAACACTGAGTCCAAGACAGCAAAATATTACTGAAAAACTGAGAGAAACTTCTATTGCTTCCCTGAGGTGTTTCAGGCTTTATTTTAGATAATGTGCCATTGGAGACATAGCTCTCTCTGTTCTCTAGAGACTTTTGAAATAATTACATTTAGGTTGCCCTTCTTTTATCAGGAGCTGAAGTTACAATCAATCTATTTCCATGGGGTGAAGAAACCTTCAGTGTATTCTTAGATGTTTTATAGCAAATATCATGAAGAAAACACACACCATGATATGTTACTCCATTTATGTTTGGTGAAATTTTTCTGTTCTTATCATAGTTCTAGCAATGGCATAACAGGGTGCCCATAGTTTCAATTTTAGTTTTCAGAACGTGATCCACAGTGTGCCAGGGAACATAGTAATTCTATAGATTTGCAATCAAATTAGGTCACACAGTATAATAAAGTTGTCTGTGATAAGCCAGTGTATGCACAAAGGGGAAAATTACCCCTTTCTTTAATAAAGAAAATTCAAGAAATTCTTTTTATTCTAGTAGAATAGACTTTTTTTCTAACACAATGCACAAAATTGATGGAGCATTTATACAATATATTCTAATGATTAAATGATTGTGTTGTAAAGAATCTTAGATGATATCAAGTCTGGTCTTCCACGAAATAATGGGATTCTGTCTACAGTATCTTTGAAAGACAATGTCCTATATGCACAAAGCATCAATTCAACCTCTAGACAGTCCTAATTAAGACAAACTTCTTTGAGTGAGTCAAGGTAAATCTTCCAATGAGTACATTTTACCAAGTTGTGACAGTCACACACCATGTGAGAAACCTACTCACTATTAATATGATAATCTTTAAATAGTTAAGAATAATTAGTGCATCAGTCCGCTTTTTAATATTCTCTATATTCCCAATTTTCTAAGCTGTTTCTGTGATTTACAGACCTCCCTTATCCCTAGCTGTGTCCTCTGGGAGATCTATTAACTCTCCCTTGATGTATAATGGCTCTGATCTGCCTACCTAACTCCCCTATGGAAGAATTCTGAATATTAGAAAATGTAAATTACACTGTTCGCTCTTGTGCAACTTGCATACAATTAGAAATTTTAGGGCTTTTAAATGTTTTATTTTTGGGTGTGTGTGTGCATGAGTGTGATGCTCTGTAAAGACTTTAAATTTTTTCAAGCTTAATTTTATCTTGGTTTTTTATGCTTGATTTCACTTACCAAGATTAGTTAACATTATTGGAAAGATTCAGATTTGGGTGATGAAAACAGTACTTTAAAAATTGAATTTAATTTGCATGTGTTGTATATACATATACATATATGTAATCTTCAGTTGAATTTTTAACAAAAATATTAAAGAGAATAAAAATCAATCATTGATAAAAAATGCAAACATTTTAGAAGGATTATCCTTACTAATGAAAATACTTTGTGTGCACATTCAACAAGACATGTAGTCTCTGAAATATTTCAGTCAATGTCTCTGGTTCAATTTATTTATAAAATTGAAATGTGATTTGCTTCCTCCAAGATATTTCAGGCTTTATTTGAAATAATGTGCCATTTGAATGCTATGTTAAATATCCAATGTCCACATACATGAATTTATAATGCTATGCCAACATTAGTAGTATGATAATCTTGTGACTTTGACATAGCCTGTTTTTTCTTGAACTTATGTTAGCACATCCTTTTTTAACTTTTGCTCTTAGAGTATAAAAGCATTTTATTTAATGATTTATATAATTTACCCAAAATTAATTTTAACCACTTTCGTTCATACTGTTCGAAATATGGTTGTCTAGCCCTTTCACAAGCAGTGTATTCTCTCAGCATACGATGCAATACTAATTGTAAATTCTCCGTAGTATAGTTACTACAAAATGTCAAGGTTTCTATACACTATCTTTTTGCGCAAATGTATGAAAAGTGCCTGACATTTTGGAAGCATGAATAGTAATAAAGACAAACTGGAGTACCCTGGCACAGATTCATGTATTAAAATGTATCTGTGAATGAATGTTCATATAAAATTAAAATACAAAATATAATTAAGCATAAGATGAAAGGTAAGTCAGTAGGAGCATACTGGATAGTGCTCCAAAATAAAAGTTACATTGAACATTGTTAAACTTACTCTGATAAAATATAGCTGTGAGATTTTTAAAAAGGTGATTTTACTATATAATTTAGTATTTTATGGTTTTCTGTAAAGGAAAAGTTATTCAAAAATATCCATACAGATGATAATCACTTGCTTGTTTTAAGATTATAATTTATTCATTCAGAAAGAAACATAATGTCTAATAAAAATAAAGTCTTTACATTGGATTGTTACTTCTAAAACACATGTATCCATATAGTGCTTTTTAAATGCAAAAAATGTGTAGCTTACAGGTTCAAATGTCATTTGTACATGCTATAATTGCACAGCAATTTCAATGTACTCATCTTTCTCACTCTGAAACTCCTCACCAAGAAGTGAGTTACTCCATAATAACACCATCACCATACATACAGGAAGGATATACAAACTCATAGCAATCAGTATCTACTTGTCAGAAATAAATCTATTAATAAACCTTGGCCCTTTTCACAGGCGATCAATTTTAATTCTGAGGGAACATCATTGATATTTAATGCTAATTTAAGCTTTTCTTTCTTATTTTTTGTTATGTGTTAAACAGTGAAGATAAAGACTTTCAGTGCAGTGTTCTAAGTCTCCAAAACAAGTTGTATCCTTCTTTAATTTTTACCTGTACAATAAAGCACATTCAAATTTAAAAAAAAGAAAAGATACATTTTGACAAGTATGCCAGTGACCAGCTAGCTGTATAAGAAAGGTACACAGGATGGCTTCCATTCCTCACTGAACAAGTAATTCCAGACCACTAGACAAGCATGCATATAATGAAACATGCATCATCCTAGACAAAATACCTCAATTCTTTCAAAAAGCATACAAAGATGTTCTATAACATACAAACATTTATTTCTAGAGATCTAACTTGGGTAAATAACTTCGCAGCCCTTTCTCCTCATTTTTAGTCATCTATTCATTAGTCCGAATTTTTTAAAAATAATGTTAATAAAGTTCTTGTTTTGAAAATTTAGTTGGTATAGCCTTATTGATTATTGGTATGTAAAGATATTTTGTAAGTCTTTAAGAATTCAACAAATACTTGTATAATTACAAAGAAGTTCATGTATTTCTGCTGTCATATTTTTAACAGAGAATGATTTTCAGATGACTTGGAATGCATTTACTTTGGTAAACTAAAGCACGTAAGAGTGAATTAGAGGAGAAATAGAAGATGAAGAAGTATAACAAGAAATGCTCCTTTAACTTATATATCAACCATATCTTCTCATTTGGGAAAAATGGAGATCATACTGTGCTATGGTTTGGATCTGAAATATTCTACAGAGATCAACATGATAAAGGTATGGTCACTTGCCTGCAGTACCTGTGGGAGATGTTGCAACATTTTAGAGGTGGGGACTTGTGAAGAAAGTTCGGAGTCATAGCCTTGAGGGGACATTGGGGCCCAGTGCCACTCACTTTCTCTGACTCCCAGAATGAGAACCAGCCTCCTCCCTGTGCACTCTATCATCTGTGATGTGATAGTCCTAAAGTGACGGGACCAGTGACTGAAACCTCTAAGAGCACAAGGCAAATAAACCTATTCTCCCACAAGTTATATGCCATATATATATATATATATATATATATATATATATATATATATATACCATATATATGCCTATATATATATGCCTTATATGTATTGTTATAATATCAGAATACTGATTAACACATAGTATAAAACTTATGCTTGTTTATTTAATAGAAACATAAAAATAGTACATATTTAGCAAGTGCAATGCAGTGTTTTGATTCATGTATACTTTGTGTAATTATCAAATCAGGAAAGTTCTACATCTATCACATTAAACATTCATCATTTATTCATGGTGAAAATATTTAAAATGCCTTTTTTCCCTCAAATTTACAATACATTTCTGTTATCTCTTTTCACTCTGCTTAGCAGTAAAGCACCTCGTCTTATCCTCCTAACTCTAGCATTGCACCCTTTCATCAACCTGCCTCCGTTGCTCCCTCTGCTGCTCTTCTGGCACTGCTCATCACTATTCCGCCTTCAGCTTCTATGAGATCAAGTTTTAGATTCCTTGTATCAGTAAGATCAAGAAATATTTGTTTTTCTGACTGAAAGGAGACACAAAAATAACCAAAAGGTATATGAAAGATGCTCGATACCACTAACCTTTAGGGAAAAGCAAGTCAAAGCCTGAGATCAGCTCTACCCAGATACAATGACTATTATCTAAAAGGAAAAAAAAAAGAAGGACAAATGTGAGCGAGGCTATGAGAAAGGGATAACTTTAAACCATATTATGAAATATAAATTATCATAGCCATGGTGGAATACAGTATGAAGGTCTCTCAACCACTAGAAATAGTGCTATCATGTAATGGACAAATCCCACCACTGAATGTAGATATCTGCATAAATTTTCTTTAATAATTGTAAACATTTATATCCTTTAATGGAATTTTATACATCCACGTGCAGTTGTAAGAAATAATATCTAGGCTCCTTTATACTTTTTAGCCAAGTATTTCCCAATAGAAACATTTTGTAAAAACATGATCAGTACATTCAAGTTGATGAAATCTACCTATGTGATTTGGAGTTCCTGCTTAAATTATATTTATATATGGGTATGTATTAAGTTCCCTAAGTTTTATCACATTTATCCACTTCCACATATAACACTTTCATTTTCACAAGGGTCCTTTAAATTGACCTCTTCATAAATGCAACAAATTCTTCCCTCCTATTTTCCTCCTCTTCTCTAACTACTGGCAACTACCAATCTGTTCCTCACTTTTGAAAATGGCATTTGTAGTATACTGTATAAGTGAAACGACCTATATGCACTCTTTTAGGCTTGGTTTTTTTCACCACGTAAACCCTGGAAATTAATTCAAATTTTTGTACCTGTGGAAACTGTGTCTCTTTTGCTTACAATCACTGCTGATAGGCATGGAGAACAGTTTGAGGTACCTCTGAGCTGATTCTAATGTGGGGCCATTATGAGTAAAGATGAAAATGTGGATATGCAATTTTGCGTGTGAATGCAGTTTTGCTTCTCCATTTATACACTGTCTTCAGCAGTGCATGAGGGATTGAGATTGTCAGGATACTCAGGAGATTTTAGTGTTGTCTGTTTTAATTGTTCAGATAGGTGTGTAGTGATGTCTCATCGCTGTTTTAAATTGCATTTCTCTGATGACTTAGGCTACTAAATGTGATTTCATTGGTTTGGTTGTCATTTGTATATCTTCTTCCACAAAATGTCCACTCCTATCTTTTGTCAATTTTTCAAATCGGATTTTTCCTCTTTGTTATGCTACTGAGTTTTGAGATTTATTCATTTATTATTGACAGTAGTCACTTGTTAGAAACTTGATTTGGAAATATTTTCTCTCAGTCTGTAGCTTTTGCTTTCTTCCTCTTCCAATGATCTTTCAGGGAGAAAAAGTTTTAATTGTGATGCTTTCCACTTTATTAATTTTCCTTTCATGGATTATTTTTGTTCCACTTCCAAAAAGCTATTTGGTAACCCTAGATCCTGAGGATTTATTTCCTTTGGCTTTTTTCATAAAGATTAATAGCTTTGTATTTTTCATGAAGTTATTATCTAATTGATTTAAGATTTGTATAAAATATGAAGTTTAAGTTGATTTTCATTTTACAATATGTGGCCAAGTTTTCTAGCATGATCTATAATTTCACTATAAAATTTATATTAAATGTTTACCCAATATATAGGATACTATAGATTGTCATTAACAATTAACACAAAGCTTTAAATATTTTCTTATACTGTTATTCAGAGCATTGATATGACATGTAAGCCATGAATTTAGATTTACTATTATACTGGCATTATAACTGTGAATACCACATCTCCTCTACCGTTTCGATTAACTGGTCATCACAGTGACTGGGGAAGCGGCTGTATCCTCCTCCCATGAAAGTAGAGCACTCAGTCTAGGTGAGCTAGGGGACATCAGAACTGTGTAATTAAAGATACAATGTGTTATTCTGTCCATACTCTGATGATTGGTTTACAATTGAAATAGAGTGCCAATGGGAGGGAGGCAGACATTTGTTTTGAGGGTCATCTGTGTTATCTCAGCTTGTGATGTTTACCTGCATTTTACAAAGGATAAAACCAAGGCTTAGAGTGAATGGATTTCTCTCACATTTGTGTAGCTAGCAAATATCAAAGCCTCTTCTACCTGCTACCAAAGCCTGACTTTTCCCTTCTTAATTTCATTCACTGTGTCCTTAAATATCTTTCCTACTTTCCAAATGATGTGATCTCTTCAAAATTAGTCTAGCTATTCTCTTTATATCTTTGCTGTCACTGCAAGTAATGCAAAATAACACTAATCATTGTCAAATTTTATTCCAATTTTGCCCAAGATTTCTTCCAAAAAAATACCTCCATATGGATATTAAAACTTTATCACTTTAAAAGAGGTAAATAAAAAGCAAATGCAAGTATTTTTGCATTGGTCTCAGGTTTAGAGTTGCCTTCTGTATATAACCACTCATTATAATAGGTCCTTATTTTTCTCTTTTTAATTTTGATACAACACATTTTTCATTCACCATACAATTTATGCAAATAAACATTCATGCCAGAGCATGTTTTGTTTCTAAAGACAATTTTTGTACATATTACAGTAGAAATAGTTTAATCTCTGAGCTCCTTACCTCTCAAATATATCCATTTAAATTTTACAATATTAACAACACTGAATGCTTGTTTTTAAAAGTAATTTGAAATAACTAGAAAATATGTTCAAATAGTATAAAAAACAAATATTAATGTGTCATAAATAGAAGAAGATGTTACAGATTCTCCACCGCAATTTCAAGTTATGTAACTCATGTTTATTTCTTTGTTTTATATATGTTTTTATTTTTCTGAGACATCAGCAGATGGTAGAGAATGCCAATTCATTACAGTACTCATGTAACAATTTTAAATCTGAAAAGTCATGGCAAAGTCAATTAATTTCTGAAAATCATTAGTAAGCTAACATGCTGATCATTGGCTCTTGTCATATATAATTTGCATATTCTGCTCATCAGTTTCAAAGTGATTAACAATAGATTCAGTTACTTGATCAGGTTATTTAGTATGTAAGAATGATCTTCCACTTTCCTGAAGATAACATTGATATCTCGGCAACGTAAATGCAGCTATTTCAGAAGTGCTTTCGGATCTAAACTGATGGTATCATTTTTTAGGCATGCTTGGAATATTCTTAAATCTTTTTCCAGGTCATTAGCCAATCTCAATGATCTATCAATGATTAAAGGCAACAGATTCTGAAAGGAAGATAGTATTACAATGTTCTTCATGCCACACACACGAAATAAAAGATGTTCACTTTGGGCATGAGCTGCTAGGAAACACCATAGTTCTATTTTATAAAAAGTTAGGAACTATATAAATTATATGTGTTTTCAGCATTTGGCATTGTGGATGATACATCATGTTTTCATAACAAATATATGTAGAAATATGTTCAGCTGATTCACTAGCTGAATTTATTGCTTATAATTATTTGAGAATATCATATATTGGTAAAATATCCTTTTTCAAATGAATGCCAGTGCTGTATTTGCTAGTGCATGTAAAATGCCAGGCATAATGAGTAATATATTACAAAATAAATATTTGTTCAGGGATTGGTAATGGACTATAAAAGGATTTCAGCATTTATTTTTCCCTTCTGGCAAAGAACCATAAAAGTATTCATCTCAGTTCTATATTCATAAGGGATGAATTCTGACAACCATGTGCATGACTTTGGAAATAGATCATTTCCCAGAGTGCCTAGAGTGAATCTCTGACTGCCTGGATACCTAGAATGCACATCCCTGATTAGGAAAACTCCACAAAATGAACTTAGGGTTCTGACCTAAAGTAATGTGAAGTAATAAGGACACACACTTATTTGCCATTAAATTAATGATAATTTGCAGTGATAAGGAACTAATACAGAAAGTTTTATTGGTAGGAGTCATAATTTTGATATTTGATAATAATTGTGATGTAATATTGATCTTCTTTACATCACAATGTTACCTGAGAATTACATTTTATGTGAAAAATAATGTTAGGCCTTTTTATGACAGATTTTCTGTGTGAACTGGTTAGGACAAATACGTGGATCAAGTTTTTTGATTGTTCTGATGTTATTCATAATCCAACAAAATTAAATTTATTTGCTAGTGAATGACTGTATTGGGGAGGCCAAGATTGCTCTCTTTAGAATACATTCTCTTAAGCCATATGGGGAGCTAGTTAAAAAGTACAAATTATCTGTGTTCGAAATAATTGTTGTTTCCTAGCATCATGTTCAGTATGTCAAGGATAAACTTCCTATTCTGTCTAGCGGTACATTTTAATTTAGCCTAAGAGAAAAAGTGAAAGGAAATTACAGGAAGTACACAGCTACTTTCACAATTTCTCCAGTGTTGTTTAAAAATAAAAACTTTGTCATTTAAAAAATTTATTCTTTAAAAATGTGACATTTTCTTGTAAAATTATTTACTGTATCTTTTAAGTGATTATCTTATTAATCCATAATCCAGGAATGATTGCAAACAGAACACTTATTTCCAGTACACTAACATATATGTAAAAATATTTACATAACTAAATCCTCATATTACTTGGTCCGGGATTTTGATTAACAGTATAAATTCTAGAATATTTTCAATTTCCAGAACTTGTTCATGCATAGTTCATATGATTGACATAAAATTAAGGTGAAAATCACATTAATTATGATTGTTAAACATTGTTTTTGCATTATATATTGACTTGGGGACATGGTCCCAGTAATTTTGCTTCATATGTTGAAAACATGTACAACTTACCTCCTTATTTCTAGAATAAATAAACTGATAGCTTATCTCTTAGGCAAAGAAAGACAATACAGGATGATGGAAACACAATCTTCTCTCTGTGCCAGGTTTCGTAAACTATGTCCACAGTACTAGTCGGGCTTGCAGATTCAATTTAAGAGATTTGTGTCACAGGTTGGGAAATTCTGTATATTTTCATTAACATCTAAAAAAGTAGACAAGAAGCTATAGGGCTATTAGAAATCTGTGGCTCAAACATCATTGATATTTTCCTATTATATTACAACTTCTGCTATTATCTCAACATGAAATTTTCATTATCATTTCAAAAATTTGTTAGTTATTAGCCCTGCCAATATAGATGATAACAAAGCACCTGTATAAAATAATATCTAATCGCATGACAATAACTTGATGGCTTATATTTAAATATAATTCATATTGGAAGGTGCTTTATTTTATGTTATTTCATTTTATTTTTTATTTTTATTTTTTGATACCATAAATTGAACTCAGGACCTTGCACTTGCCATGCAGGTGCTGTGTCACCAAGCCATATCCTTGGCCCTGGTGCTTTATTTTAAACATTTAAAACATTATTTTGAAAATTTATTGTACAGGATTTCCCAAATAGTGGATGACTCATGTAAATAAAAATATTAAAACTTATTTATTCTTATTTAATTATGATTTTCTTAATGCTCATAGTTACGATCTTTGTGAAAGAGACTAGAAAGATTTTCACGATATCAAAAATTTATGATTTGAGTACATAATACAAATTTCCAACTTCAAAAGTTGAAGTTCTTTTCTGAATTAACTCTAACATTTTACTTTGTCATTTAGTTGATGTGTTGCTGTCTAAAATGTAGATTGATGGCTGACAGAATTGATGTTATAAATTATGCATGCCAATTTAGTGAATACAATTAAACTGAAGCAGTATGGGTAATTTAAATAATTACACATATGAATAGTATTATTAGTCTTGTCAAAATCTGCACCTATAATAAATGTCAGTATTTAATATCAACAAAGAATGTTAAAGACTCAGAATTTTGCATCAGTATGGTTGGGACACTGATTTCAAGATCAATTACTTGTTAAAAGAACATTAGCATACATTTGTTTTACAATAGTTGTTTTTGACTTTTATCCGAAGTTTGAGCAACAATGTATACTTTAAAATTTCAGTTATTTCTATGGAGTTCAGTGGCATATATATATATATATATACATTCATTAACACTATATAAAATTATTATTCATACTTTTATATAGTTCTTTTGATAGTCATTTTATTTTATGTGTATGATAATAATTATAGACCAATGTGATTTTTCCTTAACATATTTTTTACTTTTCCTCTCTAGATGATAATTTATAGCTAGATTAACTTTATTTTCAAATAGATCACAACTATATCTTAATAGACACTGTAGATATGAGCAATTAGGAGGGAATTACCTGCTTGAGATTTTGGACTACAGTTCGTGATGATTACACTGTTTTAGTTGACTTTTGGATTTAATATTAATTTGAATTTAAGTTTAAAATGTTATTGTATTGCTGGAGCACTCTCAGGTAATTGTCATCAAATAATGAAAGAAAGAATTTAGACAACATTGTAGTTTAACCTAACTATCTAGGTAAATTTTAGAAACTTCTATTTTAATACTATTTTCTCATTTCAGAGGTGTACAGAGAATAGTTCTTTGAATGAGTTACTTATGTTTCCACAGTGCTCCAAAGTAAACAGGACAAGTGTGTACTTTTTAAACACAAACTTAGTTTTCCCCCCTCTGTTTAATGAAATATCATTATCATTGATTATACTGAAATATCATTAATTGATTATCATTGAAATATCATTGATAGATCATTGATAAAACAGATATCAATGATATCTATTTTATTGAAATATCATTATCATTGATTGTATTGAAATATCATTAACTGATTATCATTGAAATATCATTATATATGTATATATATATACATATATAATCATATATAAATGCATATATGCATTTGCATATATGTGGTATGTGGAGTGATGTATTATTGTGTGTGTATGGTGAAATGATTACCCAAATGAAACTAGTGAACAGATCTGTTGTCTCACTTAATTGTCAGTCCTTTTGTGGTGAGAGCTATTTGAAAATTTCAAATACTATACAATAACTAGTAGTTAGAAGGATGTTATTCAAATCAAGATTCTGAGACTGGTATTGACTGTGTGTTTAGGAGAAAATATGTAAATATTTAAAAATTTTTATTTACCTAAATTTTGGAAACTAACATCAGAAAACTTGGAGCATTTTTATCCTGATGTATCTTAAATTATGAAATTATAAAAATTATAAAAATTCACATTTCAGGAGATCATATATATGCATATATATTCACTTTCAAATTTAGTAAACTATTTTATTAGCAATATTAATGTATTTAATTATATGGAATATGAAACTACTCCTTCAACTCAGAGTTTTATATATTGTATTCATCTCATATAAATACCTTTGTACAAGTTATCTTTTTTTTCTATTAAGGATTGAACCAGGGCCTCACCCATGCTAGGTAATTGCTATTTGACTGAGATATATCATTGAGCTAAAGCCCCAGCCCATAAGATATCATTATCCCTAGAAATATTTGTAGCATTTTTCAAAACACATTAAAAACACAGAATAATCTCCATGAAAAATTTCCTTGTTAAATATTACTACTTTTCATTGGATTTTCACAAAGAATTTTAGACACACTTTAAAATTTAAAACTACACATGCATTCATATGAACTCTTACTTCATAATCTTTCCTACATAAGATTTTAGTAGTACATTGATGAGAACATTAAAATTCTGAACCATACTGAACAGAGCTATTTGAAATGCAGAGAAAAATTTATTAAATCGTATTTTATTAGGCTCTGCCTTTAGCCATAGTCTTACATTAGACCCATTAGAAATTTGCTGCCAGGTGGGTAATGACACCAATATATGGCAAAGTCACACAGATGTGAAATTGTATTACATTTCCACGGAGTGATATGGACAGAAACCTATGTAGGCTCTTGTGAATAGAAAGGTCAAATGTAATCTATACACAGAGCTTTGTGTGTGGGTGAACTTTGGAGGAGGTAGGAGGAGACTTTTCTGCCCAACATTTATACTAGAGGATTTTATACATGCACCTACACACAAATATAATATACATTAAGTAATTCTTCCAATTGACACGGGGAGTAAGTTGAGTTAGTTCCCTTTACTCAATGGCTAAATTGGCCGAGATACGAAGCAGGTGTACAAATGAGGACAAATGTGTAGCGGAAAGTGACCCTTTCTGTTGCACCACACTATGAGTTCGTTACATAAAAGCTGAAGAAAGAGTCAATGGGAGAACAAGAATAAATAAGATTGATATTACATTAAAGGAGTGATTTGAAAAATGCTCCCTAATCTGAAAAGAACTTGAGTTTTAAAAAACACAATTAATTTGGGTACCTACAATGTGAAAGCAAATGTATTACATTCATAGCACTAAATTATAAAGTGAAGGAAGATAGTCTCACAAAGCTCATATTCAGTACAGAAAAGCAGTAAAAATATAAATAATTGAAGAATAGTATTTTATACAGTTGTTACTAATTGAAGGACAGGATTCATGGGAGATCTTCATGTACATTTAGACAGGGGTGGTATGGAAAAAATGGGCAAAATCTGTCTGAAATCTAGTCACCAGCCTCTCTCATTTGTTATCAGGAGAAGCAATTGTCCCAGCAACATGAAAAGAAGTCAAGTTCTAGTCCACAGATCTATAAAGTTGATGCAAGCAAAGACTGCTGAAGCAAGAGGGTGAGGTTTCCCTGCCTTCCGAACCCCACAGTCTGATCCCAAGCTTCAAAGTGGATTTTCTTGAGGTGTCTGGCAGAGACACTACACCCCGACACCACTCCCTGGCATCTGTGAATGGCCCCATTGTTTTAATAACTGTTTTTCTTAAAGCAGCTCCTCACAGCTCAGAAGTGTTTATGATTTCCCTTCAATTCAAGACCTAACGGGCAATGAGAACCCACCTGTTCAAACACTGTGCTGTATAATACGTGGTAGCCCGGAGCTGTGTGTGTCTGCTGAGTGCTTGAACTGCAGCCAGGATAACTTGAAAAATTTGAAAATATTGGGTAAAGTAATGAATTGTCAAATGAATACACCCAAAGTATGACACAAAAGGTCTCAAGATATTTAAGTGACTCACATTACTTTTCATTCTGAACTCCACTTTCTAGAAGGAAAGGAATCAAAGAGAGAACACTAAATGATTTTGTCAAGCCTTAGTCACGTGAGCATGGAACTGAATCCCTAAAGAAACTTCCCAGCAGAGGTACCATAGCCACTATATATAATTGAAAAACTTCAACATATTCTTGTCAGTTGCACATTTAATCCCAGCTGAAATACAACATCTACAAAGTAAAACCTACATAAAAGTTTCTCAGTGGCAATTCCAGTGTATCTATGACCATATTCATAGTTAGCATTCTTAAACTCTGCATATACTTTGGCAGTGGAGTTAGGAATTTTAAGCACCATGCTCATTTTGCCACTATCACGAAAACTTTTTAATCACAAAATTGACATTCAACCTTTAATAAGGAATATATTTCTTAACTCAACACTCCAGTTATCTTGAGATGCCTACAATTTGTTGTAGAATGCATGTTGCAAGCATAGCTGTATTAATTTTATAACCAGTTAAGGACACTAGAGGGAGCCTTGCATTGTAACAAACTTTTCAGGAAATTGCCTCTGTTAACAGCAAGGTAACAACATAATTAACCCTGTTCTTCCCTTAAATAACCACAGCACTTACAAAAATAAGGATGTGCCATTGGATACTTGAATATATGCCCTAGACAGTTTTCAACAATTGTTTGGTTATATATAAACAGTATATTTATACATTATGTAAAATAACATATAGGTACATGCATAAATTAAATGGACATGTGTTTTTTTTAACTAATGATAAATTTTGCTGACCAGATCTAAAATACAAATAATCTCATGTGAGCAACTTCATTAACAAAGTAATGTAAGTGATTTTTACAGGAGTAAAAACTGCCTTAACATTGTCATCAATCATGAAGCCTATTGGCTTTCTTTTCATTCTTTACCGAAAATAGCATCTTTAGGAGAAATTTGATAACTGCAATTTTTCTTTCTCCTTCTCTCCTTCTCTCCTTCTCTCCTTCTCTCCTTCTCTCTCTCTCTCTCTCTCTCTCTCTCTCTCTCTCTCTCTCTCTCTGCCAGTGACCATGAATTAGATCAGTTAGTAAAATGTGGTCCCTGGGTCAGCAGCATCATTTCTATCTGGGAATTTTGTAAAATTTCAAATTCAACCTGGACTCATCCTCACAGAGTCAGAACTAACTCTGATTCAGATTCAGAGGGAGACAGACACCTGTGTTTGAACAAATCCTCCAGGTGATTCTGTGTCTCCCCCAAGTTTGAGAATCACTGGACTAGAAGAAAACTCGAAGTGCAACACACTAAGCAACTTTTAGTGTACTAAAACAGGATCATTATTTTTCAGATTAGAAACACTGTTGAAGTCCCCCAATCAAAATTTATAAGATTCCTGAAGTGAAATATTGAAATATTCGATTAAATTTTTTCTCAAGCAAATAAACAGCACAAAAATGTAAAATATCTCTCCATAATCACTTCTGTGATTTTCCCTCATTGCTCAGAGAAGAAAAAGGACAAGTTCATGAACTGAAAGAAAACAAAACTAGATATTCCCTATTTGGAACAATGCCTGACTCATAATAAGCGGTAAGCAATTTTTAGCTATTATTATAATTAGTATTAGCTATTGTTATTTTCATTATTGTTTTTGTTATTATTGTTTTATTTGTTAGAAGGCAAATACCTAACGGTTATTCATGAGGTGGTAAACTGTGACCAAGTATTTTTGTTTCTATGACGCAATGGGAAATGCATTTGTCAGAGAATTTAACAGAAGACTCTGAGTAATACAGACTAAAAATTAGGTCAGCCAGGAAATTTTCACTGAGGTACACTCTGAAGGGTAGCAAAAGCAAGTGACCCCTACAGAAAGCACACATGACACAGTTAAGGTAGTTCATGGTGTGTGCGTACATGTGTGGTAGCAATAGAAGTGGGACTTGTCTTCCTGTTGTGGGAAGGTCCTAAGACACAGCCACCCACAGACAGGCTGCCATCACAGGCATTGGTATCTCACATTCTTGGGTCTAGAAGACCAAGGTCAAGAGGTTAGTAGGGTTGCTTTCCTCTGAGCGCTAGGCCCCTCTTGTCTTCCCCTTCTGTGCTTTGACACTGTCTTCTTCATGTTTATCTCCATGACCAAAGTTCACCTTTCTATGAGGACATCAGTCATACTGAACTAGGGCTCCATTTGGTAACTATGTGATTTCTGAAAGACACTCTTTTCAAATAAGAATACCTCATGAGGCACTAGGCATTGGAATTTCAAAATATTAGTTTTAGGGAGGAGAACAAAATTCAATCCAAAACAGAATTTGTAGTACTATTAAAATTGGCTATTATTGTGGCAATTTCATACATTCATGAGTAAAACATACTTTGATCCCATCCATCCACCTATTACCCTCCTCCATCTCCTTCTTATCCACAGATTATTTTTTTCTCTTTGGACAAAATATATTACAGTGAGATTATTCAGTGTCACATTTGTGCATTTTCTCATGGTAATAATAGTGCCATAGATTGAAATGAAGTTTGTTATGGGATGTGTCTCCTGGAAGACAAAGGCAGCAATAATTAGAATGGGAAGAGGACAAGATTGGGAAAGTCACAATTGAAGAGAGTTGTACAAAAAGATTGCTTAAACAGAAGCATGAGGAGGGTTTTAAGAAGGTAGAGTCGGGGAACGCAAGAGCTCTCTTGGACAAAGGTATGTGTTTTGAGGTTTTAAAAAAAGAGACAACAGAAAGTCATTGTGAAATAACTCTAAGGTTTTAGTTGAATTCATTACTATATGATGATGATAACAGAGAATAATATATAATTTTTAATAGAGAAAAGCAAATATAAATAACTAAGGTATCTGTGACAATTATGTATGTACTGGAAGCTAGATCCACAGTGTGATTGGAAATAAAGATTATGGATAAAAGATATTGAGGCCTAAATCATCACTTGGGCATGCAATGGGGCTGAAAATGATGAGGATAAATATATAGGTTCAGTGGGAACTCAGAGAAAGGAGAAATGAACTGAGCAGGAGAGATGAAGCCAGAATCTAAGACAAGTTACAGAACTTATGAGAAGATCAGAAAGAGTGGTGAGAGGAAGGAAAATAGGGGAGAATAAATTTGTGGATAACCCAAAGGGAGAAAAGAGAACAAAGTAGACAGAAGTAGTATTGGAATGCTGGGAGAATGGAGTGGAAGAATACCACAAGGCACCATTCCACTACATAAATTCTAGTGATAGCAATGTAGAATGTCCCAACCTGTATGTGTGAATATGAGTAGTATTTATACCACCGATCACATTTGAGAGAACTCTGGGGAGTTTGTGTCTTATCATTTTTCACCCTGAATTCCATTGTCACTATCAACTTCATCTGATAATTTATTTGCTTGAGTGAACATTTAGTTAGCAACCATCATGGGCCCAATAACAAGACAATTTCTGACAATACCGCTTCCATCCTTTGGGAGCACCTCACCTTGGGTGCTATTTATACTAATGCAGGGAGGTATAAGGTCCATTTTTGCCTCTTGGCTCTCTGAGAATCGAAACTTACTTCTCTGTTGCAGCTAAGTTTTATGCTCCAAGCAACCAAGTCAGTATGGCTTTTTCTTTTCCCGAATACATCCCCAGGTAAAAATTTATAATTATTTTTGTGATTCTTCTGGCCATATTAGGAACTATTTGTTCTCCTTTTGTAGCAAAGGGTTGTATAAAAATAGAGTTGTTATAAAATAGAAATCTATAAGCAACCAAATCTCAAAAAAAATTTTAAAAAAAAGAGTTCAAGTGTTACAAAAATTTTCCAGGCAAGGTTTTGTTTTTTAAAATACTGAGCTGAGATTCTGGAAATGCTATTTTAAGTGTGTTTCTAATTTTAATGATCATCACTGCTATTATCATTATAAGCAGACAACAACCACGGATATGAGAATTCTAACACCTCACACCATGAAATGGAAAATATTCTCTTAAATTTACTTGAATGCACTGATGTGAACCAAGTGAATCTGACGAACTGAATCTGGCTTGATATTAATATTTCATTTTTTTGCTTGCCTCATTTTTTCTATACATTTTGAGGAAGAAGAATCCTGAAATATTTACAATAATTTTTCAAACCATGTGTAAAATTATGGCTGAGCATTTCAATTTTATAATACAATACTTTATGTGCTGATGTTGTACAAAGATAAACCAAATTTTTCTTTAACATTTTGATTTTCATATGCACCCATTTGTTACCCCTAAATACATGTCTTTTAATAAGTACTACTAGCAAATAAAAAGCTGGCTGTAAATCTCATGACTACAAATAAACCTTTACATCTGATGCGTGACTCAAAGGGTCACTATTACGGCGTAAATAAAGAATTGTTTTTAATGGAGAACAATGGTCCCAGTAATTTTTCTCCTTACAAACTATGAATTTAATTAAATGTTAAGGATAAATTCTAGGCTAATTTAGTTCCTAGATAGGGTCAATAGCATTGCCAATAGCCTGATTATTTTGGACAGAAATGCAAGAGTCACATTTGACCTTCGCATGTCCTGTCAGTCACTATATTGTACATCTTGTCTTTGTCAAAATGACTCATTTCAGTCTGCCAGCATAGCCCTGAGCATGTGCATCTTAGCCTCAACTACTACAATAATTCCTATATGAATTAAAATTAATGATGTTTCATTATGTACCTTCAAATACTGTGCAGATTTTATGAAATTTTATAAAATAGTTAAGAATATTTATAAAAATATTCTTAACCAATCTCTTTTTATCCTTCCTCTTCCACTTGAACTACTAAAACTCTATCATAGCTCCTTTGGTCTAACATTTAAACAATAGGTTAGCTCCTCTGTCTCACCAAATCAATATTTGTTTTCTTCATTACTTCCATGACTGATTTGCTGTTTCATGCAGGCTATGAATATCATTCCCTGAACCTTCCCTTCTGCTTATATGGATTTCTATTTTGTGCATCTGTGTTATATTTTCATTCTTCACTTTAATTTTCTACCATACCATTTATTTTGATTTGTACATTAAAAGTATCTTGAGCTATATCTTCTTCGCTAAACCCCATCTAATACAAATGCTGTCTTTATGCAAACCACAAAGCTATGCCAAACAAATTAGCACTGAGTTATATATTTCCCTTTATATAGTTTTTTGTTTGTTGGTTTGTTTTCCATGCATTTTGTATTATATCCTCAATTATTGAGCCTTGGAACTGGCAAACAGTAATGCCAGAACTGCCATGCTCAAGTGGCTCATTTTCTATTTATCATGACATGTATGTGTTGAGAGCTTTGTATAACCAACTTTACCCATCAAGCATATGGCCACTTTGCTTTTGAATTAGAACATCTGATTAGCTGTTTCAATATTGATATTGTTCTAGTCTCAGAAAAAGATTCATGACACTGCATCTACTCAACTTCCAAAAATATAAAGCTAGCCTTTCCAAAAGAAAATATCGTTGTCTCTAATTAGCCACAGATAGCTGAATCCAAAACCTTCCAAAATCCTTGGATGTTCAAATATTTTATATAAAATGGTGTCATCTTTGTGTATAGTCTACAAACATCTTACCATATGCCTTAGTCATCTCTAGATTACTTTTAAAATTAAATATGATGTAAATATCACAAAAATAGCATTTATTTTTATTTTACTTATTTTTTACTTCATTATCCTTTACAGAAGAGTGATAAGAAAAAAGTCTGCACATG
Organism: Dolichotis patagonum; assembly: GCA_004027295.1. NCBI lineage: Eukaryota > Metazoa > Chordata > Mammalia > Rodentia > Caviidae > Dolichotis > Dolichotis patagonum. The sequence goes on from PVJX010018435.1 coordinate 33,983, forward strand.
TTCAGTACAATGCAGTTTTTCTTCTATGTATTTTTAATCTAACATAATGTAAGTGATATGTAAATAGTATTTATTTTTATTTTTATATGATTTTATCTAATAGTGACAAGAAAAAAAGTGCATATAGTTCAGTATAGACCTATTTTTTTCCAAAATATGTTTGATTCATGGTCAGTTTAATGGGGCTGAAAGCTGCACATACAGAAGTGGCTGACAAGATATTTAAAAGCATATTATCTTAGCTAACAAAGCATAGCAGATTGACTAACAGACATAATCAGGTAGTCTAAGAGCAGGTATCAAAGTCAATGAAGTTTGAAGATACTGAAGGCCAAAAACAAAAGATGTGGGGAGTGGAACAGGAAAAGAAATCAGGTTAAAATAAACAAGCATTCATGAAATTAATGATATAGTAAAAGTAGTATGCTTAATAAGAGAACTCAAATGAAACACAGAGCCTAACAATGATTAATAAAATGGTAAATGAGATGACTGTGGTTGCTATATCAATTCACTCACAGCAAATAGCAGGAATGATTGGTTCTCACTGTGGCCTTCTCAGACCTGCTCCTCCTAATGTGCTTCTTTAGGGGTCCCTAGCAAAGCACCTCCAGGTGAGAACCAACTCATGGTACTTCACGACTAAGAGGAAATCCTGACTGATACTTAAGTGCCTACTGAAATGTTTGTACCATATAGAAATTAATTTTTATTTTAGGTCAGTAATTAAGGTGATATTGTGCTAATTTTCAGGCTTGGAAAATAGACTCAGAATTTGTTTTTTGTAACTTAACCAAAGTCAAATCTTGTGGGGAAGGAGTAACAAAAATATATGCCCTATTTTGTCAGCTTTCAAAATTCATACATATGGCTCCACCTGGCCTCCATCTGGTCTTAATGGGCAAACAAATTAGACATAAAATTTCCCTTGAAACACATGACCAGGTAGGAATTTTCCAAATAATTAAGATAAAATTTCACCTTTGTCAGGTAATATTTGCAGTATAGCATACTAGATAACATTTTTCTGTAGAAGTATTAGTGCAGTCCCCTCTAATTATATACTTATTCCTTTGAAAATTGTTAAAACTGTACCATCACAGATTTATTAAAAACAATGATATCTGGCTTTATGGAAATCTACAGTATAAGAGGAGAGTAATTGATACAGGAGCATAAATGAGCATAACCGTAAAATACTTAAATTTTAAAAATCATATGATGCAAAAGAATAGGATTCATTCAGTATACCAGAGAAATCCTATTTTAAGGGGGGGATAGAAATTTCTTGTTAAAATATGTAAATTTTTATTATTATAATTGCTATTGAAGACAAATGAAAGGAGTTTTGCTAAAAGCAGTCATAAGATCAAATTTTTACTTTTAAAAGATAACTCAGTGTTTGACAACTTTCAGCCATTATCCCAAAATGCCTAAAAAAAATCAATTTTGGTGGTTTCAGATATATTTTTGGCTCATAGTAAAGCTAAAACTTGGCAATGGAAGGTCCTGGTGGCTTAAAAGCTACTAATTCATGGAAATGAAGGAGAGAAAGAGAGGGAGAAGGAGAGAGACCAGACCAGAGAGATAGTAGGGAGAGAGGGAGAGGATGACAGCACAGGGTGAGAGATGACAATGGCAGAAAGAGATAATGGAGGAGATCATGGAGAAGGGGAGAGAAAAGCTAGAGAGGGAAAGTCAGAGGGAGAGGCAAGAGAAAAAGAGGAGAGGAAGAGAGAAATGGGGAGAGACAGAGAGACAGGGACAGCAGTAGAGGCAGAAAGGAAAAGGGAAAGGGAGAGAATGAGGGCAGATGGGGAGGTCCATGGAGAAGATATAGTCACCAAGGAAAGCCCTGCAATCTGCTCTCTTCAACTGAACCCCAACTACACAATTCTCATAATTTCTTAATAATACCACCAAAACTTGAATCCATCAGTGGGTTAATCCACTGTTGACATTAGAAACCTTGTGATCCAGTCATCTTTCATACCTTTGGAATACGAACTCTGTTACACGAGAGAACAAAACTTTAACACAAGGGACCCTTCGGGGATATTTTAGATCTGAACAGTTAAACTCAGACTCTGAAGGACGTATCAAGAGAATCAGTTGTAGAACTACAGAGGGATGATAGACAACATTTGTAGTGGTCCTGGGAGAAATCAAGAGAGACTCAATAACATGGGAAGAAAAATGCTAGAGAGACTTTTGGGAATCTCTAGATACATTTTGAAAGGAAAGTTGTAGCATGGTGATAAATTTTACATGGATGGTATTTGGAGGAAGGTGATTTTGATTTCAGCCACTCTGAACATGAAGGCACCTTTAGTAAACTAAAGAGGACTGGTATATTACAAGTTTGGGAAAATAATGAGAAATTAAATATTAGGCATGAAATGCCTTCAGGTATCAGGTTACAGATTTTGTGTAGGTTGTTGAATATATTGATTAGAAGCTTTAAAGGCAAGGAAATGGAGGATTACCCATTCATGCTTGGTAGCTAAAGTGATAGAATTCAGACAATTTCTGAAGTAAAAGTAAAGTATGAAC
>PVJX010018436.1:0-36514 GCA_004027295.1 Dolichotis patagonum
CCACAGTGGTTGCACCAGTCTACACTCCCACCAACAGTGCAGAAGAGTTCCTTTTTCCCCACAGCCTCTCCAACACTTGTTGTTGGTAGTATTTTCTATCCTGGCCATTCTTTCTGGAGTGAGATGGAATCTCAGTGTGGTTTTAATTTGCATTTCTCTCATGACTAATGATGATGAACATTTTTTCATGTATTTATTTTCCATTCATATTTCTTCATCTGAGAACTGTGTATTCATTTCAGATGCCCATTTTTGGATTGGGTCTTTGAATTATGAGGGTCTATTTTTTTTTTAATTCTTTATAAGTTCTAGATAGAAGTACTTTGTCTGAGGGACTGTCCATTAAGATTTTTTCCCAATTTGTGGGTTTTCTTTTCACTCTGCTGGAAATCTCTTTTGACATGCAGAAACTCTTTAATAAGATGTGGTCCCAGTTATTGATTCTGGGAAGTATTTCCCATGTAGTTTGATTCTTGTTCATGAATTCCTTTCCTACCCCTATATCTTTGAGATTTCTACCCACTTTGTTTTCCAGCAGATTTAGTGTTTCTGTTTTAATATTTAGATCTTCAATCCATTTAGATTTTAGTTTAGCACATGGTGATAGGCATAGGTCTAGTTTTAGTCTTCTGCACATGGATAGCCAGTTTTTCCAGCACCATTTGTTAAAGAGACTGTCATTCTTCTAGCGAGCATGTTTGGCCCCTTTATCAAAGCTAAGGTGGTTGAGTGAGTTTGTGGTTGTGGTTGAATCTTCCAATCTATTCTACTGATCTTCAGGCCTGTTTTTATTCTAGTACCATGTTGATTTTATTACTGTAGCTTTATAGTATAATTTCAAGTCAGGGATTGTGATGCCTCCTGCCTTGCCTTTGTTGCTTAGAATTGCCTTTGCTATTGTAGGTCTCTTCTGGTTCCAGATGAATTTTAGGAGTGATTTCTCTAGAGCTATGAGGTATGTTAGTGGTATTTTGATTGGGATTGTGTTGAATCTGTATAGTAATTTTGGGAGAATGGCAATTTTCACAATATTTGTTCTTCCTATCCATGAACAGGGGATATCTTTCCATTTTCTGAGGTCCCCTTCAATTTCCTTTTTCAGGGTATTATAATTTTCCTAGTATAGCTGTTTTATAATTTTCTTGAGATTAATTCCTAAGTATTTCATTTTTTTGGATGCTAGTGTGAACGATGTGGCTTCTCTTACGTCTCTCTCAGTATTTTTGTTGTTAGTGTATAGGAATGCTATTGATTTTTGAGTATTGACTTTGTATCCAGCTACATTGCTGAATTTCTTGTATCTTGGAGTTTTTCAATGGAGTTTTGGGGGTCTTCTATGTAAAGTATCATGTCATCTGCAAACAATGATAATTTAATTTCCTCTTTTCTTATCTTTACTCCTTTTATTTTTCTGTCTTGTCTAATTGTTCTGGCTAGTATTTCTAGTACTATGTAGAATAGAAATCGTGATAGGGGACATCCTTGTCTTGTACCTGATTTTAAGGTAAAGGCTTTCAGTTTTTGGCCATTTATTATGATACTGGCTGTAGGTTTGTCATAGATAGCCTTTATCATATTGAGGTAAAGACCATCTATTCCAATTCTCTGTAAGGTTCTTATCATGAAAGAGTGTTGGACCTTATCAAAAGGTTTTTCTGCATCTATAGAGATGATCATGTGGTTCTTACTTTTGGCTCTATTGATATGGTGGATTACATTTATTGATTTATGTATGTTGAACCATCCCTGCATTCCTGGGATGAATCCCGCTTGGTAGGTGTGAATAATCTTCTTGATGATTTGCTCTATCCTGTTTGCTAATATTTTATTGAGAATTTTTGCATCTATGTTCATTAGGGAGATTGGCCTGTAGTTCTCTTTTTTTAGTTGGGTCTTTCTCTGGTTTTGGTATTAGAGTACTATTTGCTTCCAGGAATGATTTAGGAAGAATTGCTTCCCTTTCAATTTCACTGAAGAGTTTGAGGAGTGTCAGCATTAAGTCTTCTTTGTATTTCTTGTAGAATTCTGCAGTGAATCCATCTGGGGCTGGGCTCTTCTTGTTGGCAAGGACTTAATTACATTTTCAATTTCATTAATAGAAATTGGGTTATTCAGCAGTTTTACATCTTCCTGATCCAGCTTTGGGAGTTCATGTGTATGTAGGAATCTGTCTATTTCTTCAGTGTTATTGAACCTATGAGAGTAGAGGTTTTCAAAAGAGGTATTGATGATCTTCTGTATTTCCACCAAGTCTGTAGTAATTTCATGTTTTTCATTCCTTATTGCATGAATTTGAGTGTTTTCTTTCCTTTTTTAATAAGGTTGGCCAGGGGCATATCAATTTTACTTATTCTTTCAAAGAACCTACTCTTTGATTCATTGATCCTTTGTACTGTTTTCTTAGTCTCTATTGCATTAATTTCTGCTCTGATCATTATAATTTCCTCCCTTCTTTTGGCTTTGGGCTTGGCTTGTTCTTCTTTTTCTAGATGTTTGAGTTGTAGCATCAGATTATTTATTTGTGTTCATTCTGTTGTCCTGATGTGGGAACTCAATGCAATAAATTTTCCTCTTAGGAGTGCCTTCTTGGCATCCCACAATATCCAGTAAGTTGTGTTTGTATTTTCATTTACTTGTATATATTGTTTAATTTCTTCTTTAATTTCCTCTGTGACCCACTGATTGCTCAGGAGTGTATTGTTCAGTTTCCATGTGTTTGTAGGTTTTTTGTGATTTCTTTTATCATTAAGTTCTAGTTTCATGGCACTATGATCCTATAACATGAATGGGATAATTTCAATTCTTTTGCATTTACTTAAATATATTCTGTGAGCTAGTATATGGTTTATTTTAGAGAATGTCCCATGTACTGCTGAGAAGAAAGTATATTCTGATGTTGTTGAATGGAACACTCTGTATACATCTATCAAGTCCATTTGTTCACAGGTGTGATTCAGTTCTGTTATGTCTTTGCTGATTTTCTGTCTAGTTAATCTGTCCCTTTGTGTCAATGGTGTATTAAAATCTCCTGTTATAATAGTGTTATTGCTTATTTGATTTTTCATTTCTGTTAGTATTTGTTGTATATAGTTGGGTGCTCTGGAGTTTGGTGCATATATATTTAAGATTGTTATCTCTACCTCTTGAAGTTTTCCCCTAACTAGTATGCAGTGACCTTCTTTATCTCTTTGGATCATTCTTGGTTTGAAATTCACGTTGTCTACAAACAGGATGGCTACTCCCTCGTTTTCTTTGTTTTTTTTTTTGGTTTCCTGTTGCATGAAGTATTGTTTTCTATCCTTTGATTTTCAGTCTATGGGTTTCCTTTTGGGTTAGATGGGTTTCTTGTAGACAGAATATGGTTGGATGTTGTTTCTTGATCCATTCTGCCAGTCTGTTTCTTTTGATTGGTGAGTTGAGGCCATTTGCATGAATGATTGTAACAGTTATATATTGATTTATTGTTGACATGTTATCTTTCTGCTGTTGTAATGTTAGCTTTCCATTCTGTTTAATTGTCTGCCTTGCTTGGTGGTTTTATCCCATGTATATCTAGAATGTCTTTCAGTATTCTTTGTAGGGTTGGTTTGGTGTTCAAGAAGTTCTTCAGCTGTTCTTTGTCATGGAAGTATCTTATTTCTCCATCCATTTTGAAGGACAGTTTTGAAGGGTACGTCAGTCTGGGTTGGAAGTGGTTTTCCTTTAGGATCTGAAAGACTTCACTCCATGCTCTTCTTGACTTCATTGTTTGTGTTGAGAAGTCTGCTGTGATTCTGATAGGCTTTCCTTTATAGGTGATCTATCTTTTCTCTCTAACAGCTTTTAGTATTCTGTTCTTATGGTGGATTTCTGGGATGGTGATTTTTATGTGTCTAGGTGTAGTTTTATTTTGGTTATGGCTATTTGGAGTTCTATATGCTTCACTTATCCAAATGTCTGTTTCTCTTCTCAAGTTTGTGAAGTTTTCAGCTATTACTTCTGTAAATACCCTCTTGATGTCATTTGGGCTGTCCCCTTCTTTTTCATTTATCCCTATTAATCTTATGTTATTTTTCTTTGCATCATCTTGCAGGTGTTGAATTGTTATTTCCTAATTCTTTGTTATTTTTAAGAGTTCTTTCCTTTCCTTTTCACTGGCTGCAATCTTATCTTCGAGGTCTGAAATTCTATCTTCACTTTCGTTGAGACGGTTTTGGCAGCTTTCAATAGCATTTTTGATTTCCTGTATATCTCCTTGCATCTGCTTTATTTATTCTGTTTGTTTCTTATAGTGTTCATTCAGGGATTCTATCTGTTTGTTCCTCTAATTTTTTAGCTGTGTTTTCACTAGATGTGTTCACTATTTCTTTCACTATTTTTATCATTTCTTCTTTTACCTGGGCAAGTACTTCTAATTTGAATTTCTCCATAGCTTCCCCTAGTTGCATCTTTATTTCATTTGATATCATTTCAGACATTTCAGGTGTATGGCTTCTTTTTTCTTCTATGTACATGGCTCCTAAGATTTCTTGGGGTGGGCTGGAGTTTTGAGCCTGCCTTTTAGTCTTTCCTTTTGTCATTTTTCTATATTTCCTTGCTTTGCGCGGTGTTCCAAAGCTTCCTCTGGATGTGTGGCAAGTTACCTCCTGCACCCTCAGTTCCTGGAGCAGCGCTGGCTCGCCCACAGGCTCTTGGCTCCCTAAATTGATAGGTGGAAGCTTGGCTTCCTGAACTGGGGCCCCGTGGAATCTCGGGCCACACTCCCGTGTCCAAGGGAGTGAGTATAATCTCAGCTGCTGCAAGTGCTGCTTTTAAGCTCTCCCCAGGCCAGCCCCCACTTCCAAAACTGAGAGAAGGCCACTGAGCATGTTGCACTAAGGTGGTGGAGCTTCCGGGACCAGGTCCAGTGTACCCAGTAGCTATCCGGAAGTTCAAGTCCCTGGAGCACAAGTCGCCAACTCTCCACAAGCCCACCTTGGGGCAGCAGGACTCACCTCGCTGGGTCCTAACTCCCCTCTGCATGCTCTTGGCTCCCTAAATTGTAAGGTAGATGCTGGGCCTGGGGAACTGGAGCCCCGGGAAACTCGGGCCGCTGTCCTTTGTCCTAGGGAGTGGGAAAGATCTCCCCGGCGGTTAGTGCCCCAGCTCGACTTCTGCCTCCAGAATTGAGAGAAGGTCGCTGGGCATACTGTACTAAGGCGGTGGAGCTTCTGGGACTTGGGACTCGGTCCAATGTACCTGTAGCTAGCCAGAAGCTCGATTTCCCGGGGCCCAGGTGGCCAACTCTCCATAAATCTGTTTTTAACAAACATTTTGGGGCAGGCAGTACCTTATGAGTTTTCTTAATCACAATTCAAGTTTGTTTGAAAGAATACGCAACAAAACTAGAAGTATTTTTGTGAATTTTGTTTATCAAACAGAGTGGGCAAAATTTGTAAGGAATTCACTTTATCTTTACCCTCACTAAGTCAACTTTGGAAACCTGAGTGCTCTTTAACCATCTATATTGCCTTTTGTCATTTAGATTTTGTTCTGAAATGAAGTTAATCACTGCTTTGCCTTTTAACTTTCAAGAACACCGCAAACATTTTGGACCCAGAAGACCTGAGAGATTAAAAAATGAACAAAGGTTCTGGCCCAGGCTGTCTTTAGATTTCCTAAAATCTCTTACTTTGCTGTTTCTTGTATATACACACTGGAGCAAATAACTAAAGCGTGAAGAGATTAGAAGTTTTGCCCCCAAGGTGAAATAAAATTCTAAGGAAAACACACTTAATGAAAACAATTCCTACTTACATAGTGACTTAGTCATGAGTAATTCGAGGTCCAAGGATCCTCCTAACTAACTACATAGAATGCTAAAAATCAACATTTATACTAAGAGAAAAAAATCCATGACTTTAGGTCTCTTTCTATCTTCCCCAAATCCTGCACAGTTAAGATTCTTTGTTCCTCCATTGTTAGAAAAGGAAATCAAGTGATAGACTTATTTCACGTGCCCATTAAATTCCTGTGATCTACTTAGCTTTACCATGCTGCCACACAACATTTGAAAAATTGAGCATTGGAATTATTTTGAGCTTTTCACTGAAGGTGAGAGCGTGACTTCTCTCCGTGTTTAATAAAACTTGCAGAGTCTCTCTACCTGTTTAGATGTCATCGAGAAACTTAGGACCATTTACATGAAGCTGCAGAATATTAAGGGCTTACAGCACAAAGAGTCAAGGCGAAGCCTGCTGTTGGCACGTGCTTTGTCTACAGGGAGGGTAATATTGAGGAAGCTGACATTCTCATCAAACTCCCTTTCTGCCTCTTCCACTGCTTTCAAACATCACGGAAGGCTCTGATCAGAGTTGCTTGATCAGGCATTTGACCGACACTCACCTTTTCCAAGGTGAATCGCTTCCATTAAACATACTGTGAACGGCATCTTACCCTTAACGCATGGCATTTTAGAGGTCACTGTAGTCCTTCTCCTGCTAAAAATAATATTAGAAAGTGACTCTTACCAAATAATAAACACCTGCCATTGTACATATAGAAAAAGGAAGTGAAATACTTTTCATGTCAAAGATCCAATTCCCTTTTCTGCTTTATGCTCAAAACCACTAAGCACCTTACATGTGCAATAAATAAAAGGCCTCTGGACCTTGTATCATTCTGATTCAAAGCTCTGCAGGCACATGCCGAACACATCATTAGTTGCCCTGCTTGGAAGAGATGTCAGAGGTGTTTTCCTCCCCAGGCACAGGGATACTTTGGAAACAAGCAATTGCTCAGTAATGATAAAGACATCTTGAGCTTGTACTAGTGTGGAAATGCAAATGCACACAAAGAAGAAAGGTAAGCTGCAGGTAAGTAGTGAGATCTGAGACCAAGCCTTAACATTTCATTCTTTTATAGTTATTAATTTGATGCCATATATATAATAATTGTCTCATGAGGATTTTTCCACTAAGCAAAAATATATACCACTAGCTGTTTCATGACATTGTTTTCTTTACCTCAAGGACACAGAACTTTGATTTATGCAAAACATAAATAAATCCAATTCCACAAGCCAAGTTTGTGAATTGTATAGTGGGAAGAGTGACAGGAAAAGAAAAAATAGAAGTAAACAAGAATACAACTACCTCCTTCGATTCATTCATAACACACCCACTGACAAGGAAAACTCAACCTGAGGAACAGTATATTCCAGAGAGCAAATGGGAGAGTGCTTACATTCATAAATTACTTCCAGAAGCCTTTAATGAATATCAGTGACACAGTACCCTACTGTCCTTACCCTTGGTGACATCGATGACTAAAGCATGGTTCTTGACCTCAAATGCTCACAGGCTAACAGCAGAGAGACTCTTGCCACCAGCTCAGTGTATGAACATGTGCTAGGTGGCAACAGGACAATACAAGTGGACCAGAACTGGATAGTGGAGGGAAAGGCATCCTTAGCTACGTGGATAAAGGGGGAAGAACATTGTGAAGTGGCCGGAACAGTGAAGTGGGAGGATGAATTGGGGTGGTAAGAAGGCAGAGACGCCAGAATGATGTCTAGAGGGGAAGAGGCTCCAGCGGTATGTGTGATGCATCTCCCTGCTGTTGGACATGGGGTATGAAATATGAAAGGCAGGTGATGACTCAGAAGTGGGTGTCACCTAGAGGGACTTTGCCTAAAGCACACAATGCTGTGGGCCAAAGTTTCCAACATTAGAGGGTTAACTTTAACTGGAGAGCAGCATGCATGCACGCCTAAATTTGAAAGATGGGTGTTTGGGTATAGATTGAAAGTGCAAAGGAAGAGTTTCTAGGCACATGTTGATCAATATAAAATGGTAACTATTACCTATTGAATAGTGTTTTAGCATCCAGAACATTCATCTTTAATGATATATCTGAGGGCGAGCAGCTTTGTTTTGTATCATTTTGTTTCTCACAATGGTTATGTGAGTTCTCATGCCTAGTCCAGGGTTGAATGTCCACAACTGGTTAAGGTCATCATGTTCTCAGAGTCACAAGGCTGCACCGATTGTGACCTGTCAAGAAATGGTGACAGGACGTGTGTGTGTGTGTGTGTGTGTGTGTGTGTGTAAGGGCATCTGGATTATGTCATGGGGACTCATCCTCACCACATCCTAAAGGTCTCACTTCTAAGGAACAGAATGTGGAAACGTCTACCTTCGTTATGCCTCGCAGCTATAAAGAAGTCCCAGCACAGGAGCCCTGGGGAGTTGGAATCAAATCCTCTTCAAAGCACAGCAGCCTCCAAGTCAGTCACCTGAGGCTGAATTTCTGTTCAGAATTACCAGAACATGCTCGAAAGTAAGTCCAAGGTAAACTACAACTCTTCCAATATTTTTAAATTTTTATTAAGCTTATTGATACATTTTAAATATGCCTATGGATCACTTTCATCATAGGGACTTTGTGCATGAGTTACTTTAGCTCTTTTTTCCCCATTCCCTCATCCTTCGGTCAGTTTCTTTCCCTCCTCATTCACAAAAACTTTGTTTCTGTTTCTCCATTTCCCCCCTTTATTTTCTTTTTCCCTCCCTTCCTTTCCTCTCTCTCCACCCTGCTTCCCCAGTTCAATTGAGCATTTTCTTCCTATTTCATGATGTCTGGCAAACATTCTGGTCTTTCAACAAAACTTTTCTATTACTTTTAATTCACAAGAAGCAAAGTTAAATTTATCATATAAACTAACTTTTTTCTCAGGATAAAGGTATATATATATATATATATATATGTGTGTGTGTGTGTGTGTGTGTGTGTATTATCCACATACAGCTGATTTTATTTTTCAATTTCTGTTTACCCTTACAAATTTGGAATGCTAACATGTTAATTTAAATGTGTTTTAGAAGATCTCTGTCATGTTTCACGGGTTGCCTTTCCATTTTGTTAACTTATTGGCTTGGCCATACAGAAACTTTGGGCTTTGTGTGACACACGTTCTGACCAGTTTATCTGCCTTCATAATTAGGATGCTACCTCTCTTTTATTTTCCACTTGGGATTTTTTCATTCCTCTTTCCTGATTTCTGTGACAGGTGCTTCCCATCTCAGCTTATCTTCTACTGTTTTGAATTTCCTCACAGTGATATTCATACTTTCTCTAAAATATTCCAGCTGCCCCACTATAGGGAAAAATTTGAAACTAGACAGGGCAACAGCTTCTTCCCTGCTCATCATTATTTACAGTGCATGCTTCACATTACTAGTTTACTCACATTCTGTTGTAATATTAATTTAATGCTACATTGCTTTCACTAGACTACTATGCAGTCAGTTTTAAGGGAAATTTCTAATTCTTGTTTATTGATAGCATGGAACAAAGAAACCATACTTCAGTAGATGCTAGCAGATTTTTTGAAATATGAAAGGTTTGTTCAAATTAGAGTATTAAGTGAATAAAGAATGTTAATCAATGCATATTTTAAATATTTGCCTAAAATAGAATGAATAAACAAAATGTGATGAGCAACATGGAAATATTGACTGGAAATAATACCTTTAGAAAATGTTCTTTGCAAATATGTATGATTTTAATGAACTAGAACTCAAGGATTTATTGGAATACACATGAGAAATGTATTTAGTGAATGTTGCTTTTGTGCATAAAATAATTTTATGGATTTGCTGTTTAAATCATAATAGTTATATCTCTTTTGTATTTTAATAAATGTTCAGCTTATTCCTTGGTTGAGTCTTACACATCTGCTTAGGTTATTCTATAAATAGATATAAGTAGCAGAAGAAAAAGTGCTGCCTATTGTGTGCTAAAGATTAACTTCAGCAGGAGGCAAAGACTTCTTTTATTCAAAGACATTGTAATGAATGGATTACTTTACTAAACATCACACTTTTATGTTCTTTTTATTGTATTGTAAAATAAAGACTTAGATTCCATGTTCTTATTTACAATTTAATGATTTTTAAAAGAGTAAATACATGAATTTCACTTTCTCCGTCTATAAAAGAAAATGTAACACATGCAAGTGGAAACCATTCAAAATGCTTCAGGTTACTGAACCAACTTTGTTAATGAAAAAAGAAATGACACTCTGAAGGCTTGCTCTTTGCGTATTACTATGCCATCAGTAAAATATATTGCACTTACATTTAACAAAATAAGTCAAGATTTTAAAATTTTATTATTTCTTGACCTGTGAGCTTTCTTCTGTGTACAACCCCAACTGCGGGCACTTATTGGTTTGAACACCAAAGAGTTGAAAGAGAGATTCCAGGCATTCACAATCTCAGCTTGCAGCACCTTTTGTTGTTCTAGGGGTCAAGTTAGTCTTGTCCTGAAATACTTTCAGTTTATTACAACTTTATTCATTCGTTGGTTCTGGTTCAGATCAGTTTGCATTAATTTGACAGCCCTCAATTCAGACTTGGGATAGCTTAAGTAGTTTGGAAATCTTTTAACAATCATTCCTCTTCATAAGAAGGTAAGCAATACACATTTTCACAAAATTATTTCTAACATTTAATAAGTTAGAGTAACTTCAAGTATTCTTAAGTTCTGGAAAGTGCCTCTCAAATTCAAACCATTTAGACATTTTTCCCCTAAATTTAAGTTTTCATTAACTAGAAGACTGAAGTATCTCAAGAAGGTAGGATTTATTTAATGTATTTAAAAATATTTTATTTAGTTAAAATACTGTAATTCATTAGATAACTTAAAGTTAATTACTGTAAGAGATTTGTTTATTTTATCAATTTAGGCAAATTAGTGACATCATTTTCATTCATATTTAAATTTAAATCATTTGTCCTTAACCTTGCTTCTCATTAATTATTTTCAGTAATTTTAATATATCTTTGAGAATTTTGTTTTATTTATGATCAATATTATGCTACTGTATCTTAGTAGACTATAAACTATAGCAATGCAGGCTATGTAGGTGGCGTGTGGTGAATTGTATCTCTCAAATTCCTTATGTTTAATCCTATCCTCAAGTACTTCAGTCTATGTGAGGACAGAGATTTCAAAGGGCTACTTAAGCTAAAGTTAGACCTTTGAATTGGGCACTAGCTCAGTCTTAGAAAAGGAGATGAGAACACACAGGGACATGAGGGGTGACCTTGGAGAGATGGACCAATGTGGCAGTGACTGTGTGAAAGCAAAAGTTTGGAGAAGCCACAAGAGAAACAAAAGCAGGGGACACTTTGATCTTGAACTCTCAGCCCCAAGAAATGCGAGAACATCCATTGCTGCTGAAGCCTCTGAGTCTGAAGTGGCTTTTTGCTGCGGTGACCCTTGCAGATGCAGGCTCTCCGCAGGTGCCTTCGTGCTCACAGCACCTCTTCTATGAGAAGGCAGAGGCTGCAGGGCTCTGGTAGGGGTGCAGATGGCACCTCAGCTGAGCTGTGCAGCACTTTTGATGCCAGGCAAACGAATGCCCCTCAGCGCTGACTTCTGGGAGTGGGGCTGAGGCCCCCACCCCGCGAGCTGCCCGAGGTTTCATCCATCCACACATAATGAGGTCTCCTCAAGTACTAATCCACTCCCTGCTTCTGTAATGGAAAGCACCTTTCTTGCTGCAGGAAAACAGCCAAAGAACTTACGTGTAATGTTAAAAATGTTTTTAAGAGGCTGACATTTATGTTTTCTGTCAAATTCCCTGAATCGGTTACATCATTTCTAAGGTGCCATTTATAAATACAAAAGTATTTATTAAAAAACTTGGAAATGCATGGTACGTCACAGCAATAAATAACTCCCAGAATATTGATAACTTTAAAACATGTGTGATTTTTCAGTATTGTCATGATTCAAAGAACTGCAAAATTATTAACCTCTCAGGTATCTATCTGCTCTGCCCAATTTATATGCAAGCTAATTAATATCAAGTTAAAAATTTGTTTCTCAGTTACACTCTACTACTGATGTGCCCAACTGCTACTGTAGCAAACAGTTCCAGTGCCATTTTAGTTAAGATGCCATCTTAATTCCGGAGCCCGTTTTCTGCATACCCCTCCCAATTTCCGCTTTACCAGGGCTTGCAGCCCTGAGGAAACTGGGCCCCAAAGGACCTCATTCCAAACCCAGCTTCCTAAGGCTGCACCTAGTCCCCACCCACACTGCCACAATTCACGCCAAATACGGAAATGATCAGGCTACACACAAACCTGAAAATAAGTCCCTAAATAATATATAAGCACCCCGTCCCAGGGTTTGACATTCCAAACTGTGTTGGGTGTTGTCTGTTGGCTAACAAAGACCGCTGGCCTTATTGGCCTCCATGGATCATTCTTCAAGTGCAACATAACATTTTGGAGGCCCCAGTGAGACCTCCTCAGATGGCTCCCTGCCAGGGATGATGATGGCCCCAAACGGGAATCTGATTAAGGGACAAGGCACCCTGGCTGAGTTCAGCCAGGTCCCCGGGCCGCACGGAAAAGGGGGAAGGCCCATCGTCACTAGTTAGGGAAACAAGACAAGTCTGACTGACTCCGATAAGACTTGGTTTCATGTTGGCTGTCCAGGGGCTTTCTGTTTCCTGGACATTTGAGACCCTTAGATTGTGGGCCATGATTCCTGGACATGGGAGTCATTTGTTCCACTTTTCCACCAGCTAATAAAGATCATTCGCCTTATTCTCGGTCTCCCTGAATGAGTTTTCAAATACACCATACTACATGTGGCTGGCAGTTACCGTGTTGTATGTTCAGACCGCGTTTTCATCTCAGAGACTTTTACTAGACTGTGCTTCTAAACATTAGTAACCACAGTGAGAAAACAGAAAAGACTAAATGTGTAAGGGAAGAAAGAGATTTAAGTTTCTTTATCGGGGCACTCATTTCCTGTAAATATTTAAAGGACTCATAAAAGAATCTTCATGCTTCATTTGAAGAATATGCAATGTGCATTGTTTCAGTAAGTGAATTGAAAAGCAAAGTTTTCTTTTTATATCAAAATTAGAAATATGTCAGTTAAGTTGGTTTCATTTCCTTTTTGATAAGCATGGAAATACAAAATCAAATTAATTAAATTAAAACTCTCCGACAATCAATACTTCAAAATAATGTGTTTACTATCACTAGATACCAAAGACAAGACAAATACCTGAGAAACCATTCATATTAATTAATTTTATTAAATGTTCATCCAACTCTATGTGGTTTTTATTACAACCACAGAATTGCAAAATGGCATGGAAATCTCATCTACTTCAAAATGAATAAAAATGCAAACTCAGGATAATTGCTGAAAAGAAATACTTTGCTTTTTTCATTTTGTGGCAACACTTAAAAAGCAAAACAATATATCAAGATGAAAATATTATGATTTTTCCTATGCCTATAATAGTGATACATTAAACTTTATCAGAAAAATATTTGTGATATGAATTTATACACTGTGCATGTTCTGTTAGAGTTTTATATTAGTATGCTTTACTTATCAAGTAGTGAAAAGCTGAAAACCAGAGAAGTTGTGTTCCTTCACTGCACATTTGTTTCTATGAATATTAACATCTGACATTAAGGTAGTGCACTTCTGAGCTGGAGATTTAGCTCAGTGATATAAGTGCCTGCCTGGCAAGCACAGGTTGCAAGTTCGATTCCTGGTACCAAAAACAAACAATATAAAGCGGGGCACTTTTCCTCATTAAGGAGCCAATATTGACACAACATCAATAGCCAAAGTCTATGGCGTATATTAAGGGTTACTCTTTGTTTTGTACCTTTTATGACCATTGCTAACTCTGATGAAAATATGCAGTGAGTGTTTAAATTAAAAAACCAATTTCAGAAAAAGATACATTACTATTAATCCACCTTTCTCTGAATATACTTGTTCTGTGTTTTTGCCACTTCTCTGTTTGTTTTTGAAACAGGACCTCACTGTTCAGTTCAGGCTGGCCTTGCGCTCACTTCGTATCCCTGGATGGTTTCTAACTTGCAATGATCCTCCTGCCTCAGCCTCCCGAGTGCTGGGATTACAGTTGTGCACCACCACACCAGGCTCCTTGCCACTTCCTGAAATTCTGGAAGTGCAGCTTCCTGAGTGCCTTCACAAGCTGTGCCTGCTCCAAAACACAGTGTCAGCTGCTTCCAGGTGACGTCCAACAGCAAGCAGACTCCTGAAAACACCAAGTTCGTCCACATCACCCTATTGTGGTGTAGGGCACTGTGCAATTGCTTCCTGGCTCTTCCAAAAGTCAAAATGATCACACGAGGGAGGATAAATTCAAGACATCCAGGAGAGCACAATGAAATATGCACATGAGAGAGGACTCCTCAAACTGCTTCAGAAACTGTCAAGCATGAGGAAACCTTTGGAAATGAGGGAGAGTATTTAGAGGGGGATTAATGGCTATGTGTCTTTTATTGTGATTAGCTTTTTGGAATTTAAACATTCACCTTTCTCCTAGCCACATGTCACAGCGCGTGAGTGTATTTGGCATCACAGTATCACACAGAATACCACCCCTGGCCAAACTCCCAGCTACGAATCCCTCCATCCCCTACTTTAACTCCGTGCCACCAAAGATACTTTTACTTTCCCATACTTTTGTCTTTTCAGAATTTCATATTCAGCATATAAATTATGCAGTTTCAGCCTGGTTTCTTTCCCTTACCCATATCTAGAGTTCCCCCATAGCTCCACATGGCAGTCACATTCATTCCTATTGAAATTTTTAGTTTTCCTTTTATACTCTGTTAGTACCAGGGACCTGGCCAAGATCCCCAACTGCCTGCTTAAGGGGAATGGAGAAGGATAAAATAAAACACAGAGACAAATTTAGTAATGCATGATGGGGGCTGGGAGGTCAGTGCCTCAGGACGGCAGAGACCCAGACCCTCCAAACCAGCCACTCTTTATTGGTGTGGACAATGCAGTGGGTGTCTGCAATGATGGGAGGGGCTAGTGGAGGGGTCAGAGGTCAGTGACACTGCAGGAAACAAATAACCCCAGGATGACTGAGGAGGGCGGAGATGATCTTATGCTAAGCAGGACCTTGCTCCTGAGTCTTCTTTTTCATCTCAGTAGTCTCAGTGGGTGGGAGAGAACGGTCCATCCCAAGAGTTAATGGGAAATCTCAAAACTGTGATACCACAATCCCAAGTCTTCATTTACCCCTTAGGGAAGTCGACAAAATTAGCCATTGTGAATTTGTGGTCCCCAATATATTAGGATTTTTTAAACTTTGGTTCCAAGATAACTTGAGCTCAGTGGCTTAAGCGCCTGCCTGGCAAGCCTGAGGTCATGAGTTCAATCCCCGGTACAAAAAAAAAAAAAAAAAAAAAATTTGAGACTTACTGCAAACGTAGTGCAACACATCTGCTCTTGCTCTTCCCACAGCCTCTCTAATGTCTAACCAACATATAAAATCAAGCTTATCTAGTTCCCAACATAACACAACACTTTGAATGACAGGCTCCATTCAGATTTCCTCAGTTTCCACACTGAAATTGTTTGTTTGATTCTTTTACAGAAACTTCATGCACCCAGAATAGGACAGGAGGTCAATAAAGAAATGAGATCAAAGCATTCTTTTGCAACCATGGCATAAGAAAACCCTCGACCCATCCTATTTCACAGACAACACACAAAAGCTATTGGTTTCTAAGTTAAAAAAAATACTCTGATATTGTTTGACTGGTTTGAACTTGTTTGCCTTAAACCTTCATATCTGCTGACCCTTGAAATTCTCTAGAAAGCTTTCAACCTGCTAAAATGGTGCCGCAATTAAGTGCAGTTTCTCTAATCTGAGGATCATTCTCTAGGCACCTGCTACTGCTATTCCCATTCCCTTCTTCCTTTCCTTTGTGTTGCCAAACCTCTTTCTGTTCTTCTAGTACCCTCATTGCATTCTAATTAAACTGACTTAACTGTCAGCTTTTGTTTTCCAGGGCTCCCCCTGTATCCACCCATAGAGCTATCCTCCCACGGAAATCTCATCCCCTGGAGTCACTTGGACCTTGGTAGGGAGCTCTGCTAACAGCAGGAGGTCTCAGACTCTGTCTTTCTACATTAAACCCCCAAATAATTGAGGGTTCTGAACAACAAACAGTTTCCTTTCATTCTCTGGAAATAGGGAGGTAAGAAATGAGAACCAAAAGGCAGGAAAACATAGTAACATTTTTAATCGAACTTATTTTAATAGAGGGATGGCATAGGATAGGCTCAATTTTCCTGGAAATAAGCATCTTGTGACAGGGAACTCAGGCTGACCGTAAGACACAGGTTACCATTGATTTTAATCAACATAGCATATCGAACACTAACATTTTATTCATTCTTCCCCCTTTCATAAAATAAAACTGACAGTTTCAAAAGTTTTGAAGATGGAGGCACTCAGTCACATTCTACGCCCTAGGGAACCCAATAAAATAATTCAGAATATAGGCTGGTTCTCTGAGGGCATGAACATTGTCAGAGACAGTGGTCATGCTCCTCTTCTCAAATTGTCTTATTAGTATATGTTTGCAGTGTGCAATGCTTGCATTTATCAAAGAGATTTGAGTTACTTAACACACCTCCATTATTTTTATGCCTTTTCTGTCTCTCTCTTTCCTCCATCTCCAGATACCCTTCCCATTTGCTGAAAAAAAATCTATCTCCATGTTTCCTGTTATCTTTATGTTTTAAAATTACTTACACTTTAGTTTTCTCATATGAAAGAAGTTATCTAATACTAAGTTTCTATGACTGATTCACCTTCCTTTAAAGTTTTCAAGGGACATTTAGTGAAGGTAATCAGTCTTTATATTTATGTAAAATGTTGTGAAACTCTGCTTCCTCTGTAAACACATTTATCCTCTGAGATTACCTTGTATCAGCAAATTGTGTCAATTCCCCAACCGCTGAAACGAGGGGCAGAAGTCATCCTTGGTGAAGGGTTTTTGCCCTAGAATAAGCTGCGGAGGGAGGTGGAACCAAAAAGGAGGTCACTTCCTCCTTCTCTTGTGAAAACTTCCTTTTTCCTTTCCCAGTGGCGCAAAAAAGGCCCCAATCAGCCCCTTGTGCGTCATCAATGCCCACCCTAAATGCCACCCTGGTTAGAGGTTATATGTGTATTTCATACCCCACGATCTGGTCAGAGAATGCCAGGCTCTCTATAGTCATGGACTTCTCTCCACGTCTTTGGAATAAAGGCTACTTTATTTTGTATCTTCTTTCTCATTGCACTGAAAACCTAACACCTGGATGCTTTTCCTTTCTGTTATTCCTCTCCTAAGAGAGAGTAGATGTGTTGCTTTTGCTCGAAGAAGCTGCAAGTCCTAACTCTGCTCTCTTATCCTGCCCCCTGCCAGTATAAATCATTATCCCTGCCTTGCATGAGCTAGTGAAATAATTTCCTTCCTTTCAATCTTGTTTGTGACTCCATTTTAACTGAATCTTCACGTAGTGACTGGTACCTTATTAAAAATATAAATGGTGAAATTTCTCCTTCGATGAAACATATCAAGTGTCATGTTTCCTCGGTGTCATGTTTTTCTTCTGTGTTGGCTTCTAACAACCCTGCTTTTAAAATGCTTTTAGAGAAGATGGGCATTTAAAGAACTTCAGGAGTTAACATCTGAGAAAAACATAACATTTCATTCCATCAGCCACTCCATGATACTTTAGTCTGTCAGTGAAATCAAATTGTCTCATTTACTCTGCTTTCAATTTCATATCTGAGTTTGAGTAAAAATAATTCATTTTCAAAACTAGTGGAAAACCCATGGAAAATGGAATAAATTGCCTTTCCATGTATCTCTTATTTTTGTATGTGCTGTATTCTGAAAGTGTCAAGCTTTCTGTTCAGTTTAAAATATACTATACATGAGCTCTTGCTGCTTGTTTAATTGTAATAAATATAAATACAAACATTTTGTTAAAAGCTTTAGCTTTCTTTTTTTAAAAAAAGCATAAACCATACAAGTTTCTTTGAGGAAAAACAATGGGGAGATATTTTCCCTAATTGTGCAAATATTCATTGTGCATATATAGTGAGGTATTAAATTTCTGTGCTTCTGAAATTGCCCAATTGTTTCATAAAATAGGTATATATTAAAAGTTTAGTAAAATCTGGGTCCACTACAGGCATATTTTTACTCCCATACCTATATTATCATAAATATGTTTCATGTTGGTAATTATTAAGCTATTCTTACTCACTGATATGGTACTGAATATAATTGAGCATCATTTGATTTGCTGGTTTAAATCTGTGGAGAAAGAAATCAAGCTAACACTCAGCAAAAATGTTACAGAGGTGAACAGAGAAGTCCTGTGTAATACATGTTCTTCATGGCAATATTTACAGCGGTAGGTGGAGAAGACACAACTAGGTCAATGCACTTATTTCTGTAACAAGTGTTTTAAATGAGTGTTTTACAACTCTTTGGATTGAAGCAAAATACCTGTGTTAGCTATAACTCAACTCATAATTTATTTCTTCCTTTTGGTGCAGTACCTGGGATTCATACCAGGGCCTTCACAGCAGGCACACTGCCAGCTCCTTTTTATTCTTTGAGACAAGATCTGTCTAATTTGTTAAACACCAAAACTGGGCGTGAATATATGACCCTCCTGCTTCAGCCTCCTGAAGCATGGGAAAGACAGTTATGCAAACCCAAGTCAAACCTGATTCATAGTTTTCAAATAGATGATGAACTGCAACAAATACTAGAGGAACTTGGGCTTTTGTTTCACTCATAGACTTAAGAGTCAAGTAGGCTTGGTTTTGAATCCTGGTTTGAGCCCTATTTGCTGTGTGAGTTTGGATAAACTGTCATCTGTAAGCTTGGCCTGGTCAGTGGAAAAAATAGAGAAAACTGTTCCGTTTCATTAGATGTTATTAAAGCTTTATGAATCAGTACAAGAAAAATGATTCATACATATGGTGAAATGTACAGGAAAGTTTCAGTACATGGCAATACTGCACTGTTGTAAATAAATCTATGTGGAGTGTCACAGTGAATCTCCCAGAAACTGGTATTCTGCTGCATCCTACCCTGCAGGGTGGGAAGTCTGTCTAAGTTCTGAAGTGGCTGTAAACGTTCCTGAAAGTTTTATTTATTCTAACTTATACCCACTGACAGGTATACATACTTGCATATAAATTAGAAGCATGGGGAATAATTTTAAAGAGACACAAGCATATATAACAAAATGCATGTTTACAGGCTTTTTTTCTGGCTCCTGTGTATCTATGTCTATCCTAGAAGGACAATTGGTCATTAACATGAAGAATGCAGCATGTTGACAACAAGTAAGAGTGGAAGAATTTTAAGAAGAAGCTGGGCTTAATGGTGTCAGCCCAGTGCTTGATAGGCTGAGACATGAAAATCACTGGAGAAAGATCCTGTTACGTGCGAAAAGGAGTTACTGAGTAGTATGAAGACTAAGAAGAAAGAATTATAACAAAGAAAACACATTTCGTGTGAAATTAATAAACTATCTAATGCAAAGATGATGTCTCATTGCTTCTCATCAAAAAATACAAGTGTAGTTTACTGAACTGAAATGTTTGGCAGACTTTTAGAGCATTTAATAGTAGTAAAAGCCTTAAGGAATTTACATAAAGTGATAGGAAATGAAATAACATATATTGCCTAAATGAATGACGGTTTAAAATAACACAGTAAACATCCTATGAATATTGATACAAAATATGACAAGGTAATTGCAAAGTATTTGTTTAAATGTTAAGTGCAAAGAAAGAGAAATGAAAATTTAACATTCTGTATTCAAGGAAAGCATTTTCACATTTTATTGAAATTTAGGAAAAATGTATACAAGGATGATATTAAGGAAGATTTGTTTTTTCTGTTTGAAATTGCCAAAAATGTCACTATTTTGGCAATAAATGATTAAGAGAAAAGACAGAAAAATGTATGAAATATTAATCTTTATAGTTCTTCCTTAACTAACAGGAAATATTTTAATATTTATTTAAACAGAAAGCAATCTCAAGATACATTGCAATTTGATTGCCTTTAAATAACTGACTATGAATGTAAAATACTTAAAAATCAGAAATAATGTTTATGTTTATGCATGTAAGTATCATTTCCAGTATTATTCATTGTTATTTAAATCTAGATTTCTATGAGGCATAATTTTTGATGTTTCTTTAAGGTCTTCCCATATTTGTTTGTGCTCAGATAGCTGGTAATAAAAACCTTTAAAACTAAAAAAAAAAAAATTATTCCACTAGACCTTGTTTAATATTGAATAATTTTGAATTCTAATACTGACCTTGACTAATTCTGAAACTTCTCAGTACATCGCCTGTGCAGTTTAAGGATTGTTATAATTCAGATCTAACCTGCATCCCAGTCTCTCAATGTTCAGAGATGGGGTTGTTGGAAGTGGATAGCATTGGGTAGGCAATATCCTGGCTGGAGGACTAATCTATTAATCAACTGCCAACAGCAGCTGAATGCACTGTTAGTAGGGTGGATCCCTAGAGACCTGAAGGGCTCATTCTCCTCCCAGACTCCTCCCTGCTTGTGGGCTGCCAGGCAGTGAGCAGCTAACTTCCACCAGGCCCTTTGACTTCCGCCAGGCCCTTCCACCGTGTGTCTCCGTCACTTAAAGGCAACTAAATGTGAAACCAGGAACCAAAGGAATCTCTGCTTCCAGCTGTGGTGTTGAGGGTACTGTGCCATAGCAAGAGAAAAGCCAAATAATACAATGATAAATATGTGGATTCTGAATCTGGACTTTCTACATTATATTGCCTTCTCCTCAGTGTGTGATTTTGGAAAAGTTAATTAACGTATTTGGAAAATGAAATTTTTAAAACAATCACAAAGTCTTGGTAAGAGAATAGATGGCTGAATATCTAAAATAGGTTTTGTCTTGAGAATGGGAATGAAAAAGTCAATGGCCCTTACATTAATGGGCTTATTACTATCACATTGACATGATGTAACTTTAAAACGTGCTTTGGACTCTTCATCAGAAATATGGATTTCCAAGTGAACATTCATGAGATTAATACCTCTGTTTAATTGCATTCATATTTTAGTGAATGCACTAACATCAGGAAAATAATGCAACTATTCATTTGAGTGAGTTTAGAGACAATCATTCCACACGCACAGACTCAATATTTTTGTTTAACTTCTTCAAGACCTTAGGTTGCAGTGATTTCAAATTGATTTTTGTTTGGAAAGACAGCCTTGTCTCCTTGTGCTTATAGATAATTAGCCAAGTGAATTGAAGGAACATATTTTGCTCAAGAGCATTTAAATTGAGTTAATTTCATTTGCCTACAAAACATTTCATTGAGCCTTAATGAGCCAACAGTTCTGGCAGAAATCTGCTAATTTGCAAATGCCTTCTAAAAGTGCTTTTAGATTGTTTGAATGTGGTTATTGTTATTTTCCAACAGCTGTGAAATTCAAAGGCGAGTGTGCTCCTCATGCCATGATTAGTTAGTTAGAAGTCATCTGGCATTGCAATTATTCTCTCTAGCATGAAAACTATTTGTCCAGGAAGACTTGTTCAACTGGATAATGAATGAAATATATCTGGCTATTTTTTTAAATATTCAAATTATTAGTATAACAAATATGAAAACAACAAATAGGATATATATATATAGGATATAAATAGGAGATATATATATATCTCCTAACTTCAATAAATTATACCAAAATATGATTTTGAATATCATAGAGAAGTAATGTGTACCACACATTATGGACAGACTTCATAGAAGTGAAATTTAATTATATTTTGGCCAAGGCACACTGCATAAATAATCCCTTAGCTTGGCTAGATGTTAGACAGGTTTCTTCTTGACTTTAACCTGCCTGTCTGGGGCTCTCCTTGCAACATTTACTTTAGAAAACATTCACTTGAAAACTCCATTCTTGCCTCTTTAAAATGTAAATCTTCTCCCAGCTTCTCACTAGCACAGCCTTTTAAGGCAGCTGGGCACGTGGCAGTTCCTCTAGTCCTGGAACTCTGGGAGTTTGAGTCAGGAGGCTCTCATGTTTCAGCCTAACACAGATAAGCCAGTGGTTTCCTGCAGCCTTTCTTCCCACAAAATAAAAAAAAAGGGGGACTGGAGATGTAGCTCACTACCAGTGTCCTGGGTTAAATGTTAGCACTGAAAAACAAAGAAACAAAAAAGAAGAAGTGAAAGTCATTTCCCTGAAACATACACAAACTCACTACCTGCCAGTCCACAAAAGAGGACAAGGGTCCAAGTTATACAAGGAGCCAAATGAGGGAAAAATGATACCTTGGTCACTTTTGAGGCTCACACCCCTTAAGTTATCTACTAACTTTGCTTTAGCTTATCGCAACATTTAAAACTCTCCTGCCTTTTGTTGTAATAGAGTTAAATTCATTCCCTTTTCCCATTGCAATAATTTTAAATCAATTTTTACTTGCCTGGTTAACTCTCCTGGCATAATTTTTCCTTGACAGTTTTTGTTTCTTATTTATTTGAGTTATTGTTTAAACAGTATTTGACTGATACTAAGAGTACTCAGATGCCAATAAAATGAAATGTAAGAATGCACCTTCATTAATTTTCTCCTTTTTTTCTTTTGATAAAAATAACGAATTGATGTTAACCCAGGGTTTTACACTGGGATGCAGTTTACGCTGCTTCCTCTCCACACAGGTGCTTCCAGGAATCAGAGGAAGATTTCGGCACCTGATGACACTTTCCAATTCATCCCAACATAGAATGAGTCAATGTGTGTTCTCAGTACGACAGCGAGAAGGCAAACCTATGACACTTGAGGTTTTCACAGCCACCACTACATAGACTTCCAATGATTATGTATTATTTTCAAGGTATAATATTTGACATAGAGAACAGAAAGAAAAATAACTATTAGAAAAAGAGGTCAAAAGTGCACCCACAGGAAGGAGTGGAATCCCACACCTATGGTGTTATTGTGAATTGGTTTCTTATCTGCCACCCACCATTTTTGTCTGCATTTTTATCTGGAAGTCCACTCAGAAACAGTCTGTCAAGATGATAGAGGCTTAAGCAAGATGGCAAACTAGAGAGCAATTATGGATTATGACGCCTCATTGTCTTGAAGTGGCACATCTATCGCAGAGGTGAGGAGTGCAGAACCTTGACATTTTCACATGGCAAAAAGCCAAGGCATGCATAGCAAAGGTGTAATACTTGGCTAAATTTCTAAATATTGCTAATTATGTTGTATAATTACAAGAAAGGAAAAAAAAAAGAATGAGCCATTGGACCTACATGAACAGAGTGTGTTCTAGAGATGTCAGTTTAGAAAAGAGCAGAACGAAGCCCTGTGGCAACGTAGGGGCCACCAGATGACATATTCCATTCCTTTCTTTATTTTGACTTTCTGCAAGGTAGATTCATGCTGTATTTATGGTAATTTCTTCTCTGCTTCATAGATGCACTTGTCTATGTATACGGGAAGACTTCATTTCCCTGGTTTTCCATTGGTTATAAATTTTTGAAGACAAATGAATAGGAAATTAAGCTACGTATGCACTAGGATGACAGAAGAGTGTCATCAATTACAGTTGACATTTGAATAAAGCAGACCGCAGTGGTCTGACTAATGGAATTCAAGGTCTTCAGAGGCCCAGTGGAGTTTTGGCCCCTGGACTACCTGGACTGCCTTTTTAATACTCTTCCCATGTCTGACGATTAGATATAATACAATGAAGCTCCAAAGTAAGGAACCAATGAAAGTTATTCAGTAGACGCCAGTGTCAGAATCCCATTGATTTCTGCACTGTGATATATCATTAAATGCTCCTAGGCGCATTGAAGAATCAAGGCAAATTGTCAATCTTGGAAGGAATAATGTTAGTACCCAGAATATATGGCTGGGGTTAGACTGTTTGAAAATAAAGTTACAATTGTTGCAACGGTTGATAACTCAACCTGGCAGTATTGATATACTTTTGGCAATATAGTAAAGTTGGGGGGGGTTTAGAGAGAGGAAGAAAAAGAGAGAGATAGACAGATAGAGGGAAAGACAGAGATGAGAAGAGAGATAGGCTGTTTAGGATATTGACAAACATAGAAGAACCAAATCAGTAGGAAAAATATCCCTGGTTATCCTACTCTTACACATGTTTTGTTTTCTTTCCTTTAGTGATATTTCATAGTTAATTCTTCATTCATCATTAATTCAGTTTTTCCTCTGTTCCTGATTTGCAAAAGAGATAGAAGCAAATAGACTTCCTGCAGCAGTATTGCCCAATGCAGAGAATAAAAGCCTTAAAATCATAATATTTCCAAGTTAACACTCTTCTGATATTGACTCTGGCATTAGTTTCAAGCACTTTCTTCAAAATTCAGTTTTAAAATTCCTATTATTTCAGAAATATAATAGATCATTGTCTATTCCAGAAGTTTTGCCATTATTGTAACAATAACATTCTATGCATTCTCCAAAGTTGACATGCTTTCACCTTTAAAAATTTGCAAATGATTGAGGAGACAGATATGGCGCACTTGATTTAAACATTGATCAGGATGACCCAGAACTGCTCTCTAATTTACCCATCAATATCTATTAATTTTCATATATTTTCCACATTCTTATAGGCACAAAGTGGACCAATAAACAGTACAGACAGTGCCATCTGAATGGAGGATGCGTAGGCTCCGAACTCTGGGCTGAGACAGGAGCAGCAGGGAGGAGGGCGGTGTGAAGAAGAACACTGTCTCACGTCTTGTTTAAAATAGTGCCCTCCCTGATGTGGCCTCTAGCCCTGCTCACCACCTCCCCAGCCTTCTCATCTCCCCTCCCCTCCCCCCTCCCCCCTTGCCTAGACTGCACTTCGGACACTTCACTGGACTCAGGTCACCAAGCCAGCCAGTTCCAATGCTCCGTGAGCCCACCTTGGTGGCTTTCCTTATCCCAGCGCCCTCCTCGGAGCCTCCCCAACGTGCCTCAGGCTTCCCCAGGAGCAGGAGCCTCCTCTTTTCCCTTTTATTTTTAAAGTAGTTTATGTTTGGAATCCTGTGCTAGTGGACATATGCTCAGTGAGTGGACAGCTGTGCATTCCTCCTTAAATCTTCCAGTTTAGCACAGGGCCTACAATCTTCACTGAGTAATTTTATACAGGAAAATGCAAGCACTGAATATGCACAGCGGGTCGTTGCTGCCTTATCGTTTTCCTCCTAGCACCACTGTTACTCAGTCAATTTTTGCATTCTAGGTCTTCTTTAATACGCATCCCAGAATCTTGCTGTTTGCTTTTTGATGATTTTAATTTTAATTTCTTTTCTTGATACATCACGATAGGTAATCCCGCACAATGGCAATGATGTGATGTTTACTGCATGTGCATACTTTTCAGTATTTAAGTGAAGTGAAACATATTGGTCTCCTCAAACATTTACAGTTTTTAAAGGTGAAAACATCCTCACTTTGGGCAATATGTGCAATATTATTGTTGTCATATGTGGCAAAACTTCTGGATTAGCCACATAATGAGAAAACACCCGGAGAGGGCATCACAAGGCACTGCTTTCCACACTTCACAAGGTGGAGATTTCCTCCGAGAGTGACCGGTCTCCCGACGGGACAGCAGGTCTTGCAGAGCCAAGGACGCCACTTTGTCGCTGAGAATCTTTGCAGCTATTTCACCCAATTACTGAACAACGATCAAATACTAATTCCACCTGTCTAGTTTCAACTGCCATGGCCAAAGGCACTCTGCGGTTAGGATGGGCCGACTACAAAGGGGCTGGAGGGACTGAGAAAAAGAGAGGAGGTCCCCAGGAAGGTCTGGTGGGTGGTGGATGTGCAGAACGTGCCTGTGTCCATGGCCCGACGGAGCAGTGAGGGTTGGAGGAGGGAGCAGGAGGGCCTGACCGGTTCAGAGGGCAGGGCCTCCGAGCAGGCGTGTCACAGGAAGGAGGAGACGGTCTGCTGAGGAGCGATCCTTGCAGCGTGACAGGCTCTGTCACCAGTCTTTTAAAAGGTTCCCATAGGGAATTTCCAAACACCGAAGTGTCAAAGCAAAGCGCAAACAGACAGAACCGAGCAAAAACCTGTATCACAATCGACATTGTATGACGCGTCCCAGGGAATGTTGTAGGGTGCCCCTCGGCCCGGAGTGACCCTCACACCCTTTCTGTGAGAATCCGCTTTCTGTTCACAGCCTCACCCGAGGCAGCCTCTCTCAGAGACGGTTCGGGTTCCTGCCTTTCTGCTCCTGGTGACGGCACAAAGATACAATCCTTTGGTGTGCAAAACCGAGCGGGAGACTGGGGGGTGCGCATGGGACGGCGACACGGCGCCATACTCCTGTGTGGCTTCGGAAGCTCAGACACCTCATCTTCACCTGCAGAAGCACTGGGGTCACTGACGGAGCATGAGACCGGGATGTCACGTTTTTAGTAATTCCAAAAGGAATTCAGTCCTGAAAAGCCCTGCTTCAGAGGCCAGGGACGGTGCTGCAGGTGGTGGAGCAGTGTGCATGGAGGAGGAGGTGTGTTTAGAGCACCTAGCTTCTCTGAGGCTCCTTGGGGTTGGATGGGTGGATTCACAGTTCCTGGTATCAATTTATTATCCTCCTTGTAGTAATAAACTCCATGCTGTGAGACAGTCAGTCAGTGGGCTCTCCTTGATCAAAAATGACAGATATATATTTTTTTCGAGGAAGGCTGTATGAATTACCTCACCTAATTTTTTTTAAAAAACCCTGAATTATTAGTGATTTAATCAATGTTCTAAATAATAGCAACCATGCAAAGAGAGACTAGGTACTTTCTACAAGTCCACTTTATGAATGAAAACATGGCACTGGCATGAGGTGGCACACACTTGTGATCTCAGCACTCTGGAAGGCTGAGGCAGGAGAATCCAAATTTGAACCCAGCCTAGGCAACTTATCAATTTAGCAAGATCTTGTTTCAACAAATGGTTGGGGGCAGTGGTAGCTGAGGAAGTAGTCCCGTGTGAAGACCTGGGTTCAGTGCCCAGTGGTAGAAGGAAGTGAGGAAGGGAGGGAGGGAGGAAGGGAGAAAGAGAGAAAAGGAAGGAAGGAAGGAGAGAATGAAAAAAACAAAGAAACAAAGAAGAATGAAATTCAGAATTCTTATACTTACGAGCAGCACTGATTTTCACAATAATTTGCTACAATAATGGAAAGTTGCTCAAAATCTAAAGTAAGAAAGGAAAGTAGCAGACACATCTCACAATGTGCATCCACTGGAGAAAGGCAAAAGGACGCTTTAGCTGACTGCACCCCACAAGCACATACTGAGTGCTTTCCCGGGCGACGGCCCATGCGAGGCAAAGGAAACACAAAGAAGGGTGGGAACTGAGTGTGTCCATGCTAAAAGACACTGAGAAACTTTGTTACCGTTAAATTTAAATTAAATGGGAAACACACAAATACTATTATGGGCCCAGGCTGTCTGAGAAAAGCCTTTCATAAATTACCACGTTAAATGGCATGACACTTCAGGGCAGGGAAAAGTAGCCATCATTATAAAAGAAATAACAGAAGAGAGTTTTATGGACAAAATAACTCACCTGTTTTATGCCGACTGATAGTCCTAGGTTATTTTTCATTGCTGACTTCCAAACTTCTACCATGCTCACTGTTCCTGTTAAATCCTTGCTACCGAGATCAAAAGGAAAAGGATTAGTAAAAATGTTGAATTGGCTTGCTGGCATTTATCGAACGGTTCCTGAATGTCAAATGCTGTGTGTGTTAAGTTTTCCCTGGTTGAAGTAAATGACCACAGGCCTCCAGGGGAGACCGGGTCCCTGAGCCAGGGTTTGGACTCCTGCAGAAGCCACACTGGGCCATCTGTCTAGTCCCTGCTTCCTACACACCTCAATCCACACAGAACTGAAAGTCCTACCAAGCTTCTATTCTTCTATTTCCATTGGTTCTATCTATCACATTGTGTCTTATTGGGATTTGAATATGTGTGAAAGTATAAACAAAATTTTTTATTGAAAATGAGATATTATAGTACCCATTGATCATTCTCTGTTATTCGGTTCAGAATGCCCTGTAAGTCTTTCACTCTTTGAATGGTTTTATACTTTTTTGTTATGTTTGATCTTATTGTATTTGAAACTATGCTCAACTATAGCAGAGAAAGAAATATTGTGATAGCTATTGTTAATGTCCAGTTGTCTTAATGTAAAGTACTGTGTTGCCTATGTTGTCCTGTTCTGATCTGCTCTGTACTGACCTCTTTTGTCTTATTATCTTTAAAATAAAATGGAAAAAAAAAAAGAAAACGGTGAATCCTGCAGCAGGGAGGAAACAAGTTAAACTAATATAAATACTCCTTCCTGCCCCTCCACCATCCCTCCCCTTCCCCTCCTTTTCCTCCCCTGTCCCTCCCTCCCCTCTCACTCCTCCTTCTCCTCCATCTCACATTCCAGGTGAGGCTCCTGATTCCAGGGCTGGGATCTAACCCAGGGTCTCACACGTGCAGGTCAGGTTCCTGCAGCCCAGCCTTGTGAGACCCACCTTAAACATGAATGAGGCAGACAAAAGTCAAAGAGATTTGAGGAAAACCAATATGAAAGAGAAAGCAAAACAATCAAGAGGGAAACAGACCCACAAGGAGGAGAAAACTTCATTTATATTAACATGTTCTTTTTTACTCAGACACAAAAGAAAATTCATCAGATATCTTTGGAAACTACAGAAAAGACCAACCAGAAATCAAGAAATACACCTAGAAACTGAAAACCATGGATGTTAGAGCCATGGATTTTAAAGGTGAAGAAATTTCTTCTAAGGAGTAGAATAAAAGACCAAGAGACAACCAAAACTAAAGAAAAATGCAGAAAATCAGCATTGACTAAGAACTAGAATGAGAATGGAAAAAGTTTTACAGAGCAACATTATTCAGAAAATGTTTATCTACCAAAGTCAAGAAAATGAGAATCGCAAAACTTGAAGCATTAAACCAAAACTCAGAAGAAACTTTCCAACGTGCTGCCTCACACCTTTCCCCAATCCCACCCCACCACTGCCAGAAATCTGGAGCCCAGAGGAGTGGTTAGGGTGGGGGATGCAGGCTCTGATCCTCCAGGAGAAGGAATTCTCCAGTGGGCCCCGCCCAGTGGGGACCCTGCTCATGGGGATTGGCAGGTGCAGGGTGCTCCTGTGGGCGGGGGATGGGGTGGGGGGGTGAGGAGGCTTCCAGCCAGGGTGCCTCCTCATTTAGTTATTTATTTGTTTGTTTGTTGTGGTGCTGAGGATGAAGCCCAGTACCTCATGCATCATGGGAAATTAGTACCCTCAGTTACAGCCTATGCAAATTCAAATCTTTTTTATTTTATTTACTTATTTTTCCTTTGTAAGCCAGTCTTTGGGTTAATCAGGGCTTTTACTGTGAACTTCTGAATAGAAGAGACCTAGTAGCAGACCCAGAGTTTACTCATAAGTTTAACTAAATTGGTTCCTTCCTACTAGCTTAGTATATAACTCGTGCAATTGCTGAATTCTAGCTCTCTGGAAACACAGACCAAAGGCGAACTGTTAACATAGCACTATCACACTGGAGGCCTGCTCAGCCTAGGAGGTCTCACCCTGATTAGCTCATCTAAATGGAATGATCTCTCATATTTAGATACCGTTGCTTTGATGACCAGGAAACGAATTTGGGAACTACATATACCTTCTGTGTTGTGATTAACACACCAGCAAATAAGGGAACTGCAAAGCTAAACACTGCCTCAGTGATTAAGCACTTCACTGAAGACTCTTGCCCAGGCAGAGTGGCTCCAAATTGTCACTTTAATTAGCACTGACATGAGTGATATGTGTGCTCACTCACCAGCTGACTGTCCACTTGACCTTCTATGCAACCATTTAGGGGAGTCGTATATTTTATTCAAGACTCCTACACCAAAGACATGCTCATTCCCATCACCATGTAACTCTGGGACCTACTCCTCATACCTACTCTCCCAACCCCCAATATTCTTCCAAATTAACACAGCAGAAGACATTGAATGCTGCCCTTAGGGAGACGTGGCTTCAGGTGAGCCACCTGAAATTCATGTTCAGCGCCTCCTACTGCTGCCCCAAGTTGCTCGACCCAGAGGGCAGCATGCCTGACCTCCCACTTCGTAGGACCCCACTAGGGGTGATCACTGATCCTTCCTTCTCAGACTCATACAGGGTCACAGGGCTTTCCCCACCTTGGGCTTCTGGTAAACAGCCAAATGTTTCTTGTACAAGAGTTCTTATCCTCACTGTGACTCACACTCCAGAGAACTGAAGATCAGGACAAAACTAGGGACCTCAGAGTACAAGGTAGCATGTGAACTGCGCAGAGTGGCCTGCATTATCGCCACTCATTGACATTCAGATTGCTCCAGTGTGTACCAAGTGAATCTGATGGCTTTCGCCACGCCCGTGCCGAGGAACACACTTTCTCTACTCCACGGTGCCGACCTGCTCAGGGAAGATCCACTGGGGGCTCCACTGAGTCATCCTCTGGTGCCTGACTGATTCCCTGCAGCAGCAAGAGGGACGTAAGCTAAGGACAATCAGGGCAGCCTGCCTTCAAAGACTTGGTAGTTACAAAAACAAGAGGCGTTTCACAGCCTTCTCACCCTTTAAATTGAGAAGAATAACCAACCGGAAACTGTATTAGAATGTCTTTCTATAAAAAGTCCCTGGAACATGCAATTCCAATCTCTATCTTCTAAAACATGTTTTGTTATATTTCTTAGGCAATTCTATCCTATTAAATTTCAATTTAGAAACTTTAAATACATTATTTTGAAAGCTTAATGAGGCACTTTGAATATGCAAATTATTCCTGAAAAAACTCTTAAATTGAAAAAAGGTTTCTGTTAGGAAATAGTTTTATTTGAAAGAGATTATAGATGCTGACCTGATCACAGATTTTTATATATGGGAAATGTCATGGTTTATGTCAGTGGCCCTCAAGCCTCATGTATTTGAATTGTGCATTTGTGATTGGTTCATTGTCTAGCACTTGGATTGGAGCTGTGAGTGCTACACCTGCCTAGGGGTGGAGCCAGGATGTGATGTAATGGCAGGAAGAAAGTGTGTCTCTCTTGCGGGGTTTCTGCGTTGCTGTGTGCAGCTCCCATGATCTGAGGCCCCACCATGCCACTCTGCCTTGGACCCAACTGAGTATGGGCTAAAAACCTCCAAAAACTGTAAGAAATAAACCTTTCCTTTTCCAACTTTGGGCATCAGGTATTTTGTCTCAGCAATGAGTAAAAAGTAACCAAACAGGAGATCTCTAAATTAGTAGAATTTTATATAATTTAATCGCATTTCATTGGTAAAATACGATTTCAGTTTTGAATCATGGTAACTTTTAAAGAGTACTCTATATGTTCATCTTTTAAAAGCACAATTTTAAATAAGTTATATTACCATAAATATGTGACTCAGTTTACCCAGTACTCACTGACGTTACTTTTTGGAATGTAGCTATTTCATTATGTATCAAATAAAATAATATATACTGCTTTCTTGAAAGGTAAGATGATTGCATTACCAATTCTGCATGCATTATATAGCTTACATATCTTAAATTGTAAAATGACACAATAAACCACAAATATCATACAGTTGTGGAAGTTTAAAGCAGAATTGATAAATTGCCTATTATATAACATTCTTTCTCCTGTGCTTCCAAATTATTTTAATTTGCTGATTTAGAACAGAGTGTTCAGGTAGAAATTTTAATATGATAACTTCTGTATACTTGAAATCTAAATGTACTTATTTATTTTTGAGATAGGATCTCTCTGTATAGTTCAGGCTGAGCTTGAGTTCATTATGTAGGCCAGGCTGGCCTCAATTTCTCAGTGATCTTCCTGCCTTAGGCTCCTGAGAACTGGGATTACAGGTGTTCACCACAATACCCAGCTAAAATATGACTTTGATGAGTTATTTATAAAAATAATTTTCAGTGACGCAAGCGCTTTGCACACCATAGCAAGCTCTTTCCCATGAGCCCTGTGTGTAAGACTGAACACAGGGAGAGTTGTAACTGGGAAGTGGAGACAGCTCCTGTCCTGTGGGACATCATAGGAAAGCTCTGGAGGTCCAATGGCCTTGGGGATCTGTCCCGAGTGTGGTACTGGTGGCCAGGCCTCCCTCACACTCCCCCAGTGATTAAGGATTGGTTGATGGTTCTCTGGGAAGACAGCAGAATCAAAGAGCTTATCTGAAGTTGTGTATAATCAGTGCTCCCAGGCACTGAGACAAAAAATTCACGGAGAGAGAGAGAGAGAGAGCCAGCCAGAGAGAGAGCCAGAGACAGACTCTGTAATATCCATAATCTTCTTTCTTGGCCCCATTTTTAAAACTTTCCCAAGAAACAGACATTCAGGACAGTTGGGTAAAGAGGATTTTGAGGATTTTCCTGTATACTGTGTGGCAAAATAATCTCTGCAGCATCTTCTTAAGACTTGTAATATTTTCAGTCCTGTAGGACTAAGACTCTAATTTGCTTTGGATTTAACACTGGGAAGACTGGCTTGAAACTGCACATGGGTGAGCTCGTGATGCCAAAACTGAACTTGAGATTTATACACAGAGTGAAAGTTGTCTTAATGTGAGCTACAATTCTTGGACTCCCTGCTCCACATACAAAGGAAATTTGTCTTTAAATCTCAAAAGAAAATAGCATTTATTATGATACAGCTTTCTATGACAGACACATCTCAGATACACCATATAATCCCACAATTACTTAACTTTATGTTAAACCCAAAACTTGTGAAACCTAAGAAGCTGCAGCTGAACATTATGATTTGACAGCTCTTCTAGAACTACAGGACCTCTTAAGATGGAGGCCTTAAGTCACAGAGGAGTCATCTTCAAGTAGAAATGACAGGACCAGCGTAGCCTTTCACATCCTGAGATAAGGACCTCAAATTAGGAAGATCTTTAAAGCTCAACCACAGCTTCGACTCAACAGAAAACACCACATCTCCAGAAATTACCCATGCAATGGAGATGCAGTCTTGTTTTCCTTGATCTACTCTGAATATTTTAGTGAAATATGTGACCAGTTCATCTTTAATCACTTGCAGAAGGAAGTTCAAAACTTTGCCAAAGTTTATGTTTACAATTTTGGTTGTTTACTGTTGGTGGTGTTTTTTAATCGATACCAACAATTATCTGTATTTACAGCCTCTCAGTAAAAATAATGAGAAATTTTATTTTTCCATTCTTTTTTCCCTCTATTTCCTAGATGTTTTCTCTGTATATACACTAGTGCAGTATTTTGAATTATTATAGGACTTTAAAACCTGGGCTGCATGGTATGGAAATCTATGTTTTTCTTTTTTAAAGTTGAAATGCATATTAATCCATTTGTATTTTTCTTTTTTATTTTGATCATATTAATTCCTTTGATTTTATTCCTTTTATTCAGTAACATACAGTGGGATTGTGATGTATATGGTCTCCGATACAATTCATTTCTGGTGGTTAATTTTAACTTTACTTGAAAATTTTCTAGCCATAATTTGAAAGTTGTTTGGGGAAACACAAAATTCTGCCATCTACTCTTCAGCATTATTTTTATAGCAACATTATCCCAAGTGAAGTAAAAAACAAAGAAAACATGTCACTCTTTCTTTCACAGGTTGTCAAGTTTAAGATGGCCTCAAATTCTATGATAAGCATTTTATGAAGAGATTAGACTATGTGACTTGTCCTTGCACCTGAGTGAATCCTGTGATGATCTGAACCATCACAACACTGGACAACTAGTTCTGTGTTTGATTCTGGGGCCAGTGCTTAAAGAGGCTGGCTTCCTCTCCTTGTCTCTTGGGGAAATTAGGAATCTTGGGAACCTGAGAAATCTGTAAATTTCAAGTATTCTGAGCAAACAAGGGAAGGAACAAAACCAAGCCACCCATGTGATCTTTTCTCTGTCTCTGTCTCTCTGTCTCTGTCTCTCTCTCTCTCATTCTCTCTCTTGAAATCTATTACAAGTTCTGCTGAACCAGAAAAAGAGTTGAGTTGTTGGATTTCATAATAATTAGTTAAAGGCTGTAACCAAACATAAAAGAGTTAATTCTTTAATCACTTGCATGTTAACAGGTTTTTACTCCTTTTGGAGCCCAAGGACACTGTTCCTGGCCTCTGTCTTCTGGTGGTCATGGATAATCACTGCAATATCTGCCATACATTCACTTGGAGATGTACCCTTCAATTTTGCCCCTCATGGTTACTTGGCATTTTCTCAGTGTAACCCCAGTCATACCGGATTAAGGTCCCCCTCTTCCTGCATGATTTCATCTTTACTAATTATACATGCAAATAGTCTATTTAGAAATATAGTCATATAGGCAATTTCTGGGGATCTAACACATACATTGTTTTATGTGGAGGAACTAACTTAAACCCCACATAAATTGTTCCAATAATTTGATAAATTTGATCACAAAGCATACACATTGAATTGTTCTCTTTCATTTGAATTCAAAAATTCTTAAGATATTCTCCATTTGTCTTTGTTTGCTAGTGGTATTTTTAGCAGAATTTTCAACCAGTTAGAATATAAGAGTTCCTTTAGATTGTAGAAGACAAAAATAATATTGCAATATGCATTTGCAAGTATTAAGAAACCATTTTATTCAAGCTTATCTTTTTCATTTCTTTTTATCTCTTTGGATAGGAGCAAACATCTTCCCATATATGGTTTTTATGAATTAAAAATAATTTAGCTAAATATGTGTTTAAAATTAAATGTTTTTGGTATTTCACCTTTCAAAAAGAGAATGGAAAAATAAAGACCATCCCTCAGGTTGAAGACATTCTTTAATTTCCCAATTTCCACCTTGCACTATAATTTTGAGTGACATCTTGCTTAGTGATTCAGCATATAAAGCACATTATAGTCTAAAATTCTTCCTTTTCTGGCTACTTAGTAGTTTACTTAGACCTCTGATTTCATACCCTTAACTATGGGCCCTGAAAAACTTCGTAATTGATTCGCTATTGAACTACACAATCCTCCACGTAGCCTTTCCCATGTTTTAGCTGAGGTAGAGCATTGATGAACCTTTATGGTGATTTGATCTCCACAAGAACTGTCTGTCTTTACTCTTTTCTACTAACTAATGCTTGTGACTCTGATCATAATATTTGTCGTAGCCTTTCCCAGTGAGACCACCATTAGTTGATTATTCTCTGTGCATAGTAAACAAAAAATTAAGACGTTAAAGTGCCTTAAATAAACAGAAGCATTTTACTTTTAAAATACAGAAACCAGTAGTTCTAACAAACACCTGCCTGTCAGTAAAGATAAGTCCCGCTGCAAACTCAGAATATTATCAACAGCCTGCAGGGCTTTCTGTATTTGCAGTTGTTTGTTTGTTTGTCACCACAACAGTCATCAAGGATATAGCTTTATGCTACCACAATGCGGTAAAGGAAGGAACCAGAGCTGCCCTGATGTGGCCACGACAGAATGGGTGCCAATATTCTTTCTTCCTTGCTGGTGACCAGAGTTCGATCTTTGTGCTTCTCAACCAAATAGATTTTACAGAGGTAGGACAGCATGGTAGTTTGATGATAGATCTTAATCCTTCACATAGTACTTTTCCTTTCTGGCTGTGAGATCATGGGCAGGCTGTTTTTAATGGTCTATTCCTCATTCCCATCTGGGAATAGAATTATTACCCAGGCACAGAATTCTGGTGCAGAACAATAATGAGATAATGCATGGAACTTTCTAACAAAATGTAGGTGTACAGGACTATTCCATGGAACTGCCGGCCCCTGCTCAGTGTATGCTTCCCCAAATGTCCACTTCTTCAGTGACCACTATGAAAATAGGATAACTTTCCAAATCCAACTCCAAAAGTTAGACAGGAAGAAGTTGTACCTCTGAGTCACACTTGGCATGGAGACAAGCATAAATTTTTTTTTTATTTAAAAGAGAATAAAACAAAAGGGGGCAGTACAGAGCAGATCAGAAGAGGACAACATAGGCAACGCAGTACTTTACATTTAGTCAACTGGACATCAACAGTATCTAACACCATATCTCTTACTCTGCTATAGTTGAGCATAGTTTCAATTACAATAATATCAAACATAACACAATAGTATAAAGTCATGCATATAGTGAAAGAATTCCAGGGCTTTCTGAACTGAATAACAGAAAATGATCAATGGGTACTATAATATCTCATTTTTGATAAAAAAGAAAAAAATTTGTTTGAACTATCACACATATTCAAATTCCAATAAGACACAATGTGGTAGATAGAACCAACGGTAATAGAACAAATAAAGCATGGTAGGACTTCTAAGAAGGATAATATTAAATCAGCAATAGCTGTCATGTTTTCTTCAAAACAGCTGTTCATATCATCACACATGATATAGTCAAACAAAACAGGATAACACCATTCTAACTGATGATTTAAAACTTTGAAAGACTTCAAAGCTATGAGATGGGGCCTCATGCTTACCATAAAGTCTTATATACTCTTATCAAATCTCATATTAGGGAGATTATATGGTATTTACCCTTGTGAGTTTGGTTTATTTCACTTAAGAGAATGGTCTCAAGTCATGTCCATTTATTTATAAATATCTCGATGTGATCATT
>PVJX010018437.1:0-36453 GCA_004027295.1 Dolichotis patagonum
AGCACTCTGAAAAAGGAGATCCAATAGGATATCAAAAAATGGAAATATATCCTCATATTTTTGAATAGGAAGAACCAATATAGTAAAAATGTGATACTTTCAAAACTGTTATATAGATTTAAATGCAATCTCAATCAAAATGCCAATAGCATACCTCAAAGAACTGGAGAAAACAATCTTTAAATTCTTATGAAACTATAAGAGACCTAAAATAGCAAAAGCCATTCTTGCCAACAAGGGCAAGGAAGGGGGCATCACAATTCTACATTTGAAATTATATTACAAAGCTACCATGACAAAAACTACATGGTACTGGTTAAAAAAAAAAACAGACCCAAGGATCAATGGAACAGAACAGGAAATGTAGAATCAACTCAAATCACACTCAGATACCTTATCTTTGGAAAGGGTCTAAAATCTTCACTGGAAGAAAGGTAGTCTCTTTAATAAATGTTGCTGAGAAAAGTGGATTTCCACATGATGAAAATTGAAACAGATCCATATTTCTCATCATGCACTAAACTAAAATTCAAATGGATCAAAGACCTAAATATAAAAAAAGAAACATTTAACCTGCTGGAAGATAGAATAGGTAAAACTCTAAAAGACATAGACACAGGCAATGACTTTATGAACAAAAACCCAATTACATAGCAAATATTATAAAGAACCAACAACTGGGGTCACATCAAATTAAAAGTATTTTGCACAGCAAAACAAACCAAAAACTGAGTGAAAAGACAACCTATGGAATGTGAAAATTTTTTTACTTTTAGACAAAAGACTAACATTTAGAATACATAAATAACTCAAAAAATTCAGACTCCCAAATTTAAAGACTCAAACCAAAAATGGGCATCTGAACCTAATAGACATTTCTCAAGTAAAGAAGTACAAACAGCAAATAAATATATGACAAATGCTCAACATCACTGGTCAATTTGGGAAATGCAAATTAAAGCAACAATGAGATTCCATCTTACTCAAAAAAGAGTAGCTAACATCAGTAAATCAACCAATAACAAATGCTAGAGAGGCAAAAAGGAATTATCCATTGCTGTTGGGAATGTAGACTAATACAACCGCTGTGGAAATCAGTATGGGGATTCCTAAAAAAAACTAAAACTAGAGGTTCTGTTTGACCCAGTTGTTCTCCTCCTAGGTATCTTCACAAAAGAGTTAAACACATCATACCACCCATGTTTGCCTACCCATGTTTATATCAGCACAAGTTATAATAGCTAAATCTTGAAAACAGCTCACATGCCCATCAAAGGATGAACTGATAAAGAAAAGTGGCATTCATATACAATGGAGTATTACTCTGCCATGAAGAAGGATAAACTTGAGTCATTTATAGGTAAATAGTGCTTCTTGAGTCCATAATCTTACATGGAATAAAACAGATACACAAGTTTAAGCATCATATCATTTCTCTTATGTGAGAAGCACAAAGGTTAAATAAGGAGCACAATAGAAGATAAATATTGGGAAGTAGGAAGAACATGTTCAAATAGGAAGGAAAACAATGGAGGGAGAAGGGGAAGAAGGGAAAAGGAAAAAAAGTGAATGTGATGAAAAACTGAAAATAAAGCCTTTGCAAATGAGGAGGGGAATAAGGGTTGAAGAGAGGAGAGGGGGATGGGGAAAAAAGAATTATGTGCAGGCACAAATTATGATGAATATGATCAATATGTATGAATATGCACTAATAAAAATAAAATTTAAAAATAGATAAAATCTCAATTTCCTTGTCTCCTTCCTAACTATGTCTTCTATCCTACTTCATAATCAAATGACTTGCAACATTCTGTGCATTCAGCTTCCCTATTGATGCTCAGCCTGGAATGCAAGCCACACTTCCTTCTCCACCCAGTCAGACACTAATTCCCTGAGAGACCCCCAGCACTTCTCCTTCCTGATGAACGCTTTGCTATTCCCGCTGAAGTCTACCTACAACAAGTGAATGGAGTCACGTTTGCTTTGTGCACCATGGCACTAGTTAATATTATTTATTATTAAAATTTATATCCTTGTAGAGCAATTGTGTGCTCACATGCCTGTCTCAATCCATTTGAGCTTCTTGACTTGGGTCTCTCATGGTTTTCTCTGTAGCACTTAGCATTGCACCTAAAATGTAGATAGATGGTGCTTAGCCAATGCTTTGGTGCTAAGATGGAGGGACCGAGAAAGGAATGCTATGGTAAGCGGTAGGGGTGTCAGCAACAAAGACAAAGGCCTGAATGTCATAAAACACTACAGAAGAAAAAAATTAAGTTTCTGTGTACTGTCATGGTTTTGAGCTGGGACAGGTTTCTTCAACAAAAGACAGATTAACAAAAGAAGGATGAAGAGGAGTTCACCAACATATATACCTCATGTGCACCTGGGAGATACCCATGGCAAAAATGAGGAAGTCTCAAAGACAAGCATTTATGTTCAAACTTAAATACCGTCTTCAACTAAGACAAAAAAGGAAGGTTTTGATAAAGAAGGGAGAGGAATGAGCTGTGTCCACGTAAAGTACAATAAAAAGAGTGAGGTCTTTATGCAGATTTAAGCACTTTTTTCACTGGTAAGTGTGTAAGGACTTAGTTCTCTTTCTCTTCTGATTTAGAGAAAAAGGCCCTTTCAAATGGAGACTTCCTATGTAAATTTCCTTCCAAAAGGGTGATTTTTATGAGGAACAAATGGATTGGTTATGTTTGGGGAGTGTGCCTACCAGCTCTTCAACTAAAACAGCTGTTACTCAGTTAATACAATTGTGGCTTTTGACAGCTGATTCAGAAACCATAGTCAACAAAAAAAAAATGTTAACCATTCCCCAATGAAAAACAGTAAATATAGGCAGTTTCTTGTTCTCCACCCTTTCAATGTGTTAATAGCTGCAAGTAAGAACCACAGTGATCAAAATAAGACCTACAGTGATCAGTGAACACTAAGAAGAGGGGTTAACTAAATCTCAGCATCCATGAAACCAAAATGGCGGAGTAGAAAAACCCATACAATAACAACTTCAGTAGACTCAAATCCTAAAGTAGGAAATAGTTAAAAGTTGCTAATTTTCTCTTAGCAGTTTAAATGTTTGTGTCTCTAACCCCAGCAACATAAAAATGTCATATGACCAGACCATGCAAGTAAGGAGAAATTTCCCCACTGAGGGTAGAAGTTTTGAGTTACAATTTTATTATTGCAAGATGTAAATACATCAAAATCATGCTTTCTTTTTAAAAAAGGAAAAAAGCTAAAAAAAAATCCCAAAACAAAACACTCTTTGTTTTAATAAAAGAAAAGAATATTTATTGTTTATTGTAGAAAATTTGTACATTGTGAGTGATCAAAAAAGAGGAATAATCACCTGCAGTACTGCTAGTATGAGTGAAAAATTACCAATAAAATGCACAAAAATGCAAAATGTGGTATTAAGTAGACATTGCAAATACATTGTCTTACAGCTGTCCCACAGTGGTACAATGCAGTAACACTGCAAAAAATGTAAAACTAAATATGAATAAAAAATAAGACACTGCTGAAATGAGAGCAGAACATTGCCTTATGTAGCCTCCGCTGGAAAGTTGCACAGTAGAAAATTTAAATATTTCACTCTGCATACATCCATGAAAACTAAGTAAGGGCCATACACATTGATTTTGAGATTACAAATGTATTGTAATGAGTAGGCAAATTAGAAAAACATGGACTCTGTGAATAATAAAGATCAACTGCTTTTTCAGTCTAACAAAAATAGGATCCTCTCATCCTTAGTTATTCAAGACAATCAGCTTGAAACAGACTAGCACAGGGACAAGGACAGACATGGTCCTGGGCTCTTAGCTTGTTACTCACTAAAAGCATGACTTGTGTCTTCCTGTGAGACAGTCCGAGACTTACAAGCTGCTTTTGCTAAAAATAAAAGCAAAACAAAACAAAATCTCAGTTACTCTTCGCAAAAAGCTAATGAAGCTCAACTTTTATTTTTTTATCCGTATTTTTAATATTTTGGATCAGATCCTTGTTCAGTTTTGCATATGGGCGTGTTAATAATTCAGGGAATATCTGTCTAAAAACTGACAACACAAGGTGGACTTTCTTTGAGTTCCATAACCTATCTCATTTCCCTTCAACATTAAGTACACAAAGAGAGGAGAGTTACAGAGACATTCAGCAACAAATGAATGCTGGGAAGCTTTTTGTCATTGCCCTAAACCTATGGTCACTTTGGATTCCAGCAGAGCCTTCACAAAAATGAAACTATCTCAAGTAGATAGTGGAAACCAGGTTAAGTGATAAGGAGCATTCTGCAATCAGCTTGCAAAACTAGAATTGAGATAAAGATCAACTAGGTCTAGCCCACCTCAGTTGTTATGGATTATATGCTAAGGGTAACCCAAAGCCTCAAGTACTCATAGGTGGGGCTTTGAGAGGTGACTGACTCATTGGGGTATGATAATCATCAATGGGTTGGTCCACTGGTGAGTTTATAGACAACTTGCTTCTTGGATCTGATAAGAAGAGGTGGGTTACTGGGGCTATGGCCTGGAAGGTTGTATCTCTTTCTTACTTCTATTTTCCTCTCTCTAAAGTAAACCTTTCCTCGTTTAAGTAATGGGTATTGGGCGTTCTGTCCTAGTGACAAAGTAACTAACACCTCAGTGAATTCATAAAACCTGGTCTCATTTCTTTGTTAACAGGCCGGTCTGATCCTCTGCACCAATCCGTGCGTCTTCACCTCTTCAAGCAGAAACCCTTACTCGTAGCCTCTTATTTTTTAAAATTCTGTTGACTAAATCAGACTGCCCCTCACGGACATATCCTGACATACTTTCCCGCAACAATTCATCAAGAACTTGCCTGGGCCAAGTTGATGACCCCTGTCCTCTTTAGGTGGACCTTCTCAGATCCTTTACAGTGACAAGTTAATGACAAGACAAAAGGAGCAAAAGCTCTTCCTTATGAAGCTTATATTTTAATGTTGGAGTTCGGAACATGATACCCCAAAATATACCACACTGGTATCCCCAGTATTTCAGTTGAAGGAAATTGAGAGAACTAGGGAAGGAGGAATGTCGCTCTGAATTACTCCTGCTCTTCTTCCCTGAAACACGCTTATAAATGATTTCTCTGACTTACCTTTTCCGAAAGTAGGCCATAAGACCTTCTTTCCACAGGACCCTGCCATATTCCTGGGAGCCAATACAAAACTGGACAAATAGGACTTGCTAATTTTCCTAAATTATTATGATTATACTATACCCTTTGTCCACCAATCATACTCCTGTGCAATTGTTCTTAAAAAGTTTCCTTGGGGCTTTGGCTCTTCCTTTCTGAAGGTTCCTGTAACTTTGAATAAGGACATGTCAATTAGATTGGATTATGCAGTACCTAGGAATTGATAAAGAACACTTTTGGGTGTACCTGGGTGGGTCAGAGAGGTGTGACCCTGTCTGTATACACGGGTCCCTGGCTTCTTTGTCTCTGACACTGTTCCCCTGTGCTGCTTCTTGGCTGCGGTGAACTAAGCATCTTTCCTTCTGCCATGACGTTCCTGCCTTGGAGTCAGCTGACCATGCACTTTCCTAAGTCTGTGACCCAGATTAAACCTCCCCTCCTTTAAGTTATCAGTGCCAGGTATTGTCTTTCAGCA
The DNA here is from genome assembly GCA_004027295.1 of Dolichotis patagonum. NCBI lineage: Eukaryota > Metazoa > Chordata > Mammalia > Rodentia > Caviidae > Dolichotis > Dolichotis patagonum. Next base: position 5,645 of record PVJX010018437.1, read on the forward strand.
ATGGGAAAGCTGGATAAACAGTTCCTCTGTCACATAAAACTTTTATCAAAGTTATGCTTTTCTTTGGTCAAACTATGTTTTGTTATGAGGTGTCAGCCATGAAGATTTAAATGGCGAAGGAAAGACTTTTCTGCTTCTACATCTATTCAGAGAAATATACACTATAAACATAGCAAGACAATGATTCATTGTATTTTATTGAACTTCAGACATCATTAGTACCTTTTATCTCTTACTGTATAAGGAAACAAATCCAAATAAGAATTATTATATAGCTCACTATCCCATGGTTCGGTCTTTTTCCCAGGATTCTGTTGTGTAGCACTTCTGTCTCCTCCGAATATACTCAAGTATCCGTGCACAGCTACCTATCAGCTAGGCATCACTGCTTCTCAGGGTTTTCAGCTGTCAGTTGGGGCCCCGAAGGAAAGAGGGCTATCTGTGTCTCATCAGCTAGCCAGCCAGCTTGGGGTTGTTTGTGTGGCAGAGGCATAGCTCCAAGAAAGAGAAAGGAAGTTCACAGAATCTCTCGAGACCCAGACTCAGAACTCGCCCTTCATTTTTGGGACAATCTACTGATCAAAGCAGACTAGAATACCAGGTAAGATTTAAGGGGTAGAGAAACAGAGGAGCTACAAACTCACATTGGAAACAGATGTGGATACAAGGAAAGGAATCATTGCAATCATTTTTGCAAACAATGGATCTATCACATCATCAATTTAAAGATACATCATGATCTGTAATTCTAAGAGGGGAGGGGAACCTGCCCATAAATTGGAAGACATTAGTGATTGTCAGGTGGGTTTCACAATCAGAAATGTTTAACTGTAGAAAAACATAAATGCATCGTAAGTTGGAAATATGCTACTTAAAAAGTCCTAACTACTATTGGAAAAATATAAAACTGAAGTAGCAAGGTGATTAGAAGTGCTGGTAGTAGGGAGGCCAGGGGGAATACCAAACACACTGAATAGGGTACCTTCCCTGGGAAGTTCTGAGCAGAGATTGGCAGGAGCTGAGGGAAGTTCTGTAGCTATGTCCAGTACAGAAGTGCTGAAGTGCAGAGTTTGCACGTTCAAAAATTAAAAGGATGATTGAGGTGGGAAAAGTGGAAGGGAGAGTGATAAGAGATGCGATCTAAGAGGTGAGGAATTCAAACTCAGAAACTGCACAAGCAAAAAGGGATTTACTTGAAGTCTTCTAGGCTGCAACTTGGGAGAGTCAGATAACTCTGAATCTGTGTTCTAAAGAAGACGGGAGAGGTGATAAGCCTGGGTGAGGTGGTGAGCTAGGTAAACTTTGAAGATAATGATCAAAAACTTCCTGACTGGTTGAATGTGAGTGGTAACAATTCACAAAAGTCCAAATTTTTGTCCTGAACACTTAGAGGGATGGAGCTGTTATTCACTGAGGTGATAACTATAGGCAGTTCCGTTTTCCTGTCTCTTATGTCCTCTTAGAAAAGGTTTGTGCAGGTCAACTTTTTCCTAAGTATAAATTTCTGGATTAGGATTGTTGGAATGGTTTGCATAGTTTTAATATTCCATGTGAAACCGTGCCTGGAAAAATTGCAGCACCATATGCTTCTGCTACAAAGAATATCTATTTTCTTGTTTAAGGCCATTTAAATCAGAGATTCAGATTGAAACAAATATTTTATGAGATTAAAATAATCTTACTGTCAATGCAATAAACATTTATGGAACACCTAGTATCTCCCAGATGTTATGGTCTGTCTTCACAGGGATGACCTGATTAAATTCTCATAAATGTGCCCAAAACAGTAGTAAGAAATGAGCTCAGATATAAAAAGCTAATAAGTAACAACTTTGGACTATGAATTGTGGTCCAATGGTTTGTAATAAGAGTAGCCACAAACCTAAATTCATTAAAATTTATTGAAACTCACAGAACCCCCTTAAGGCAGACAGGAGCTGGCATGGACAGAGATTAAAGAAAATACAAAAAATCCAACAATAGCGATATTACTCCTGGAGGAAAAAAAAAAAAGAACAACTCAGCAAAACACCAGCAGTTGGATAATAAGGAGGAAAACCCATTTCATGAGCACTGAGGAGCTAGGAAAAAAGGCTGAAAGCCTGAACACAGCCTCAAAGACAAGAACCAGGAGTTTAAAGACACATTAACTCCATTGTCTTCCCACAGTTGCACAGAAGGAAAGAAATAAGATAGTTGGAAAAAAAATACACATTATGTTATGCGAGAAAATTGTGATGTAACCAATGCCATAGAAACTAGGCCAATGAGGCTGAGTGACTAAACTCCCAGAGCTTAATCCCACAGCTGGGAGGAGTCCAAGAGGAAGAAGGAGGCGTGTCCACCTGTGTGAAAATAAAGCATTACACTTAAAAGTAAAGGCATTTGCCACAGACTTTTAAAGGGCCATTGGTAACAACAATAATGATAAGAACAGTATTACATTGCACATTGCCAGCTATTTGAGATTTAGAAAACATTATATATTAGGCAAAAGCAATTAAGGGACCAGAGTTAAATGTGCTTTTGTCTGGTAGAAGTTAAATAAAGAGTAACTGTGTAATAGTCAGCTTCCCATTACTGTAAAAAAAATATCTAAGCTCATAAAGTTATCAAGAAGAAATGTTTATATTGGCTCACGGTTTTGGAGATTCCAACCCTGACTGATCAGCACCACTGCCTCTGGGCCTCTGGAGGCAGTGGGTGGTGGAACAAAGCTCCTCACCTCAGACTCAGGAAATGAAAAGCAGAGGAGGAGGAAGGAGCTGGTGTCCCGAAATCCTCTTCAAAGGCACACTTTTAATGACCTAAATAGCTCCCATGAGGCCATCTCTTAAAGGTTCTACTATCTCCCAGTACCTGCACAGGCTAGGGAGTGAGCCTTTTGCACATGGACCTTTAAGGGACACGTCTCCAAACGATCACACTCTGAGAGAGGTTAACAGCAATAGGGAAAACTGCACGGAACCTGCTTTACCACATCAGGCATTCTTGGCAGCTCCACGGCCAAGTTCAGGCTCAGCGTTGCTCAGAAGGGGCTCCGTGCTCTCAGCCTTCTTCCCTCACTGTGTAGGCTATGTGCACGCTTACCTCACTGGATGCCAGGCTCTCCTGTGCTGACACACAATTATTTGGGGTTCTAATCCTGTGAGTTCCTTCTTCCTTCGTAATATATTTTTTTCTTCCTTCCTAATATTAATTCTTGATTCTAATACTGAATATTCAAGAGCACCCTGGCTCAGCACCTGACCCAAACAGCAATTTGCTTTTTTGTTTTGTTTTGTTTTAAATTGAATTAACATTCACATCACTCAGAATTCACTATTTTCAAGTGCAGGATTCAGTGACATTTCGTGTATTCACAATATCGCACAAGCACCACATCTGTCCACTCCCAAAATACACTTGGTTTTTGCAAATATTTAGCCTCTATAGCAGCTGTTGGCCATGTGGAACCTTAGCCCATCCACGGGTGAGTTCACATAGTAATGCACACTGCCTCAAAACAAGAGCATAATACCTGCACATAGAATGCAAGCCAAGCTGTTTTTCAGAGACTGAAAATTTGTGGCACGCTCTACAAGGAAGGGGAGACTGGCAACCAGACTACTGCTATATTTCATTTGTTAAAGCTTTAAAATGAAGAGAATTCATTATTTGGGTATTCTCTAGTGTATTCTATGGCCCAGTGTGCAAATATCATCTTACTTCTCTTTGTGTTTCTAATACCCAGCACAATATGTCCAAATCATTAGATAAATTCACACCTGTGAACCTGTAAGTACTATATTTCCTCAATATTTCAGGAGTCTTCTACTCTCATAAATTGTTGTGGACTTCTTTTTTCTTTAAAAAAAAATGGTGCCGCTTATAAAACTGAGTAAAAAGAAGAAATACTATAGAGGAATGTGGTTTTAGACCAGGGAGGAAAGTCCATTTCTCCCCTCAGTTGACAAAAATAAGAGTGAATTCATGCACCCTGCATAAGAGAAGTCAGTTGCCCACATTTGCAGAGCTTGGCTCTACGTTGGAAATCCTCGGTCCCTTCTCCACCGATAAGAGACTGCAGTGGAATGGTTGGACGGCCCCTGCAACCAGTCCATCTCCACACCTCCACCAAGGAGAGAGCTTCGTTCGTGGGAAGAGGGGGTTTGCAATCTCCTGCGAAGGGGTTGGTTATGTTGCTGTTTCACCAGCCGGGACTGAGAGAGGTAACCATGGGGAGTGAGAGGAGGGGCTGCGCTCCCTGAGCTCCGTTCCTCAGAGTACTTTCCCGGGCTTGGGCAGTCATAACGCAACACCACAGACGGGGGCTCAGGCAGTAGACATTCATTCACTTCCTCATTGTCCTGTTACAGGCGCTGAGTTAGGTAGAAATATCATAGGCAGCCAGACAGGGCTAGGTCCTGGAAGGAGCCAGTGCAGAAAGCCAGATACCTTGTAACTGTGGGGAGACACACACCTCCTGCTATGGGCCAGGCCTCAAGACAAAAAATCAAGTAGATACACCCCTATCCTGAGGACTGATATTATAAATAGGTCTCTATCACCCTGAGGAAGCAAGGAGTTACTATTCCAACCCCCTACAGGAAGAGTCACTGTTCTTTAAGCATGCCTGCTTACCAAATGACTGGTTTCTCCATTTGTTCCTGATTTAATCAATTTGACCTGAGCAATTAACCTTAATGGTTGACCGTAGTTCTGTCCCACTTTATGCCCTCCTTGCAAATTCCCATTTTGGATCCACTTCACATCATGGAGGTGGATCATATAAAAGTCCCTAAAAAGATAGTCCTTGGCAACCCACTCAGGACCCAGTCTGTCTCTCAGACTGAAGCTTTCTTTCTCTCAATAAATATATTCTGCTCTCAACCTCTGTTGTTCCTAAAATTCATTCTTTAATTTTAGAGAACATGAACTCATATCAGGCATACAGTAGGTTGGGAGTTTTTTCCTCTGTATCAGTGCTAGAGGTTGGGAAGCCAGCAGAGTTAGCATCCAGTGAGGACCTCGGGCTATGAGTGGCCACCTTCTTCCCCTGTGATCACCAAGGCCTTTCCTCAGAGCGTGTGCGCTGCGGGAAATGCAGACCCCTAATCCTATCATGTCAGAGAGCCATTTTATGCCCTCTTAAATTTAACCATTCGGGGTGTTGATATACGCCTGTAATCACAGCACTTGGAAAGCTGAGGCAAGAGGGTTGTTGTTGAGTACAGGGCCAGCCTGAGTTACGTAGTGAGGCCCTATCTTAAAAAAAATAATAAATTTAAATCTAACTTCTTCTGCAATGGCCCCATTTCCAAATACAGCCACACTGGGAACTTGTACCCATAGGTAGACAAAGAGTGTCAGTCTATAAAACAGAACTTGGAAAGATTGCAGGGCTCCAAACAGAGGCTCTTTTAAAAAGCAAACAGGAACCCACAGTTTATGCCACAAAATGAATATTTTCTCAGCGTAGTTGGAGTCTTACATTTTCTGTTTATCTGGCAGGAGTACAGCAAGCTGTATGTTGTTTCGTTTGGGTTTTTGTTTTTGTTTTTTCCCACCAGGCTTCCAGTTTGCCAAGAAACAATCCTGGGCTGTCGTGAGCTCATTCATCCCCTCTCACCTCTGTGGCAGGGACTCCTAGAGCCATTATGAGAGGTGGTTTCATTTCTTTAACATACTAGGTGATATCAGGAAAACAGGAAGAGGGCTGTATTCACTCTTGGATGCATGTGAAAAGAGAAACATGAATACTTTCTGCCAACTGACCATCTCTCAAGTACATCTATCTAGAAGGGCTTTCCTAGGTTTCTTCTGAGCTTCTGTCCACTAAGTCCTAAAATACAGAACAAGTGCTGGTTTCAGTGGAGTGATCCTGGCTTCCTCCCTCAGATATTGAATCTGTTTCACAAACATTTCTTCCCAAGACCCTACTCAAAAGAAAGTGTCTTCACCTCTGGATACACAGCCTGGATTTTGCTCTCAGATCTGATAATGGTTTTCTAAGATTGGATGCTAAGTGCATCACGGAAGCTAATCTTTCCTCCTCCCACAATTTGCTTGGTTTTAAAGTGAAAAGAAACACATCCTTTTTTTAACCTTCAGTAACAAAGGTAACATCTCTACATAATGGCAAAGATGACTGTCAGACCAATAAATCATCCTGATCAAATGTAGACCATGCCCTCTGATGGCAGTCTGCTGACTCGACAACTAGAAATACTAAAGAGGAAACATCCTTACAAAGGACTTTTATGTGGGTCAGCTAATGAGTTGCCCACAGACCATGAAGACAGGAGATGGGTTTGAGTACAGATTTTCAAATATGGACTTTGGAATCATAAGGAACTGGTTTCAGTCTCATCTCTGACACCAGCTCCAAGAACTTGAGCAAGTTACTGAAATTTCCAATTTCAATTGCCCACAATACAAGGAAGAGAATAATTCTACCTTACAAAGCTGTTGAAATTTCAGTGAAGTAATAGGATTTTTTCTTTTTCTTTTCTGTAGCATAGGGAATCATCAGTTGGGACTATTTAAAGATATAAGTACCTAGATTCCTGGAGTGGATTAAACGGTGACCCCCTCAAATTATTGTCTACCAGGAAACTCAGAATATGATCTTATTTGAAATAAAGGTCTCTGCAGATGTGATTAAAATAAAGATGAGATCATAGTGGATTAGAGTGGACTCTAAAGCTCGAAGAGTCTCCTTACAAGAGAAAGAGAAGAATCCTCCAGAGAGAAAGGGCATGTGAAGACAAGAAGAGATTAGAGAGCTGCATCTACAAACCAAGGAACATTAAAAATTGCCGGAAGCCTCCAGAAGCTGAGAAAATGTCACAGAAGTAATCCTACCTCCGAGCCTCCCAAAGGAGCCAGCCCTGCCAGCCCCTTGATCTCAGACTTGATCTTCTAGCCTCCAGAAAAGTGAAGGAATATATTTCTGTTGTTTTAAGCCACGCCACTTCTGGTGATTTGTTACAACAGCAGGAAAAATTCTAGACACTGCAATTTAATTGCCCTGTAGTGAACACAAACAGGAAGACGATCAGGGCTACCACACGAGGCGGGTCTATGGTGACTGTGGCACTGCAGCCACTGGCCATGCCTGGCTACTGAGCACCTGTGAGCTGGCCAGTAGAAAAGGGAGCTTCTTTAAGTGAAAAATATGAGCTGGATTTCAAAGACAGAAAGGTAAAAAGTCCTATGAATAATTTTTATGTTGATTATATGTTGAAATATTATTCGGGGTGTATTGGGTTACATGATAATAGTTTGGGTAAGTTTGTTCTTACAAATTAAAATATTTGCAACATTGGGCAGGGCCACCCTAAGCACTGGATGATATGTAACACATGTCCCTGCCCCTCACAGGTGCCCCGATCCTGCACTTTTCTTGGAGAAGGCTTCCCGTGGGATGTGCATTGGAAAGAGCTTTGACTGTGAGACATTTCCTGACCACTTCACCTCAGGTGCTTTCCAGGCTTCAACTCTGAAAGCCCCAGGGGCACCCCTCAGAAGAGATCCTCGTGTTATTAAAAGGCTCTTCCTCACGAAGAGCTTTGGGAGCAAACCCAGTGAGAGGCCGGTTCCCTATCCAGACTTCCTTCCGGTTCCTGCAGGCAGGGTGTGTGCCTGGGAGCAAGCAGACATGCCTAGGGCCCCCCAGTAAACCCTACTCATCTTCTTCCGTCCCAGTGAATAAAAACTGAGCACAAAGTGAATTGCTTACTTGAATGGCTTAAGTAAAAATGTTTAAAAATGGAAAAGGACAGTTAGTGCGTGTTGAAGCACTGTGCTGCCAATTCTACTCTGGAATTTATCTGAAAAAATTATTACTTCAGGAGTGAGGTTAACCAGCATAAATCATGAGAATGCTCTAAGGTGATCATGTCATCTGCAGATATAGATGGCCTTACTTCTTCTTTTCCATTCTGGCTGCCTTTTACTTTGTTTTCGTGGCTCCCTGTCCTGGAGAGAGCCTCCAGTCCTTGCTGAGTACTTGCTGCCATGCATTGTGATAGCATCACACAATGTCATCACATCCTCAGGTCTTCCAAAGGACTGCATGAAGTAAATAGTGCTAGGATCACATTTTGTGGTTAAGCTAACTTGGATTTAGAGGGGTTAAAAGACCTACTTAGGTTTCCCAGTTTGTAACAGAACTGGGATTTCATATAGCCCATGGTTTTAAGTTAAATCTACCAGATGGCTAAGTTTCCTCTCAGCTCTGAAGGCATTCCTCTGCCCCTTCAAACGGGGACTGAGACAGGGAATGCATCCCCAAATCCCTTCCACATGAATTGGAAACCCAAATAGTTTTATTGCTCCCCATCTCTTAATGCTGGGGATGGAACCCAGGGCTCGTGCATGTTAAGCAGGTGCCCCACTACTGTGCTACACTCCCAACCCAGCAGCTCTTGTATAGCAAGCATTTATTTCTGTAGTATTTGCATGTAATCCAAATAGCAGTTGGGTTGCCATGATGACAGCATGACGTGCAGTGACAACAGAGCACCTCTGTGCGCCCAACACCCTCAGGCCTCAAAAACCAGAGGCAGGGTTTCTGCTCAAAAGCAGGCAAGAGGAAGCAAAGAAGACCAGCCTGAGAGAGAAGGACGGGGGTGCAGCCTGGCTCCACTGTGGTGTCTAATATACAGAGAGAGAGAGAGAGAGAGAGAGAGAGAGAGGCACACCAGATGCCTATTTTATTTCCCGGTGGTACTGACTCTGAGTAATGATGGCCGGGGATTATTTTCAGGTGCTTCAGGCCTGAAGGTTGTACAGAATATGATAAATGTTCAGGTAGCTAAATCAAAATAATCACAGTATTGACACAGTCGGAAAGGAAATTAGTTCCACTTTCCATATCCACAATCACAACTATCCCTTCTGTAGCCCTGTGGTAGAAACATGTTAAAGCAGAGGCATTTACGTGTCGGGGGTGTTTATAACTTGTGGAAATCACCCAGCCAGCAAGCGCAAAGCCTGTCTGACATACCTACCCTCACCCTGTTCTGTGAGGTTCCAGACAGCTTCTCTGACTCCCTGAAGAACAAGTAATTGACGTTGCACCCAGTGCTGTCTCTGGCAGTCATCTTTAACTGCAGGACAGGTCCTCTTCCGCCCTCCACAGCAAGTCTTTCTACCGGGTACCTTCATGTAGATGACTCTTAAGGGAACTGACTCTCAACTCTTCAATTTCTATGTATTCTCTCGCTTAGAACTGATTGTCTTAGGGGCCCTTTCCTTTTCTCCCTTAACATCTCCCTGCCCCAGTTCTCTTCCTACCTTGTAAGAAGAAACAAAGGAACAACAATAGCAGCTACAAACTTACTTTGCAGCACTTCTCAGACTTTAAAAATCTCCATTACCAAAGGAAAATTTGAGACACGGTAAAGCCGCTTCCAGCTCATGAAGACATGTTTCAGTAGAAGTTTGGGTTTGATGTGCTTGGGGGTAGAGTTTAGTGGTAGAACACTTGGGTCTGATCCCAGACATCACAAGCATGATAAAAAGATTAGAAATAATAAAAGTCTTAGCTCTATGCTTCTAATTAGTCTTCAAAATTTGAAAACCTTTATGGCATTATGGCAATGGTTCTTCAATAACTATATATTAAAACTCCATTAATCTAAATGTATTCTTTTCTTTTCTTATTTTTGGGGTGAAGATTGAACACAGGGCCTTGCACATGCTAAGCATATGCTCTATCATTTAGCTACATTGAGCTCCTAAACCTATAAATTTAAATATGTATATATACATGCAGACATATACACACGTGCATATATATACACATTTACAGAAATGTAAGATGGTGTGATTGTACAAAATAAGCACAAAATATAATACATTAAGATGAGTATTAAAGAGTAGTAGAATGGAAATACAATATTGAGAACAGGGATCGGCATGAAATTTCCTTCTACTACAGAAGACTTTATGCTTGAGTTCTTAAAATGGATGCTGATGGATTTAGTCATTCAGCTGGATTCATTTGAAAGTTAATGACAGTTACATTTTGAACTATGAGATTTTACCATAAACCAAAATTCACATCCTTTGCAACTGTATGAACTGGAGATTGAAAAATCTTACATGTGAATTAAAAAGTATGTGTGGGGTATGAAGTTTTCAAAATTATTTTAGAGGGTAGAGAAGTCAAACATGGTTATATCTTGCTTTTGTATATACTCATTCTGTGAAAATCGGTCATCTCTAAAACGATGCCCAGTGCTGCACGGGCCACATCCAATTATCTGACTATTGACCTTGAGTATGTGGTTGACTAGCACAGAGTTCTTTGCAGAGCGTTAGCTATTCTGCAAAGAGTAAGTACAGGGAGAGATTTAGGGGGTGGGGTAACTTTATGTTTCAATAGACCACACGGAAGATTCTCCACCCACTGGCAAAAAGAGCACCCAGGCGGCGGGGCCCCAAGCCACTGCTGTGCTGTGCTCCTCCCAGGTGGCTTTGGATCATAATCCCATCAAGACCACAGATGTGATCCTCGCTGTGTTGTTTAATTCCCACTACTGTCCCTGGCCAGGTTCACTGCAGAGGGTAATCTGCAAACACTAATGCTGCGCAGGTGTATGGCAATGGACTTCCCTAGACTGTTCGCAAAGGTCTTTGAAGGACCCAACACCCTATGAATGCAGAGTGTTCCCTGTATTATTCTACTCCATTAGACATGTTTTCTTTTGTTCTCCACAAGCACAGGGCTTTAAATTCTGAAATATTGAATTTCATTGGCTTCTCTTCTCCTCCTTCACAGGCTACTGAAAATTGGTTGCTATCCTTGACTGCCCGCCCCGCCCCCTGCTCTCCTCCCGGTCATGGTGAATTTGGATCTGCAAAAGCCTTGTATCAGTTCCAATTACTTTTTAATGTAAGATAATATTGATCTTGGCACCCAGGCTTGTCAGAAACGTTCTCCTTCATTCTCCCTGAATGAAGGAGTTGCTCCTAATTACAGACCTCTCTTCTGCTGCTCCTCAGACCAAATGCAATGTGGTGTGAACTTCTCTTCCTCGTCCTTTCTGGTTGCATTCTGAGAATTATTCAGAATGACCGAATACCTTGTCATTTCTTCTTATCAGGCTTTGACGATATCCTTGAAAGACTTGTTTTAGTAAACCTACTGAGTCCTCTATATTCATCTATAATTGTTGGAACGGAGCTGCTAGGTGGCAGGTTACCTTATGTTTAAGAGGGTCTATGCATTGCCTTGTGCCTCATTTAGGTGCTGGTCCAACAATTAGTCTCTCTCTCTCTCTCTCACTTGATTTTAATGAACTATTAGAATGATGTATTCTGGGAAGTAGGGAGCTTATTTGTAGAATTATATCTGAAACTGGATCTCAAGGCAAATAAATTACCCCTTGAACCTTAATTTATTTATCAGAAAATGAGAATATAAACTTTTCCCTTATATACTTGTCATGAAGATTAATCAATATAATGCTTATAAAGTACTTAGTGTCTGGCATCATGCAAATGCCCAATAAATAAATCAGTATCTGTCATTCTAAAAGAGTCTTCCAACAGAACTGTCACGATTTAAAGGGGTTTCTATTCCATTAGGTGAAAAAAAATTCATGTAATTCTTGCCTCAACCAGCTCTTTTGTACTGTTTCATGTTATTTTTGTAATAATTATAATTCTTGGCCTGAAATCTTTGCTATCTCTTTCTCTTTCTTGCTTAAGGAGTTTTCGTGAAACTCAAAAACTTCAAGTAGCTTTTCCTTTCTTCTGACTCTGCTAAACAAAATCATTTGTTTTATTCCTGAAATTTGAGTCTCTGTTTCAAAGCCTAGGTTTTTCAACCCCTCTCGGGATTGCTTTTCATCAGCGTGTTCCCGGAGTCCCCAGCCTTTAGAAATCACGGGATGCACTGGACATCACATGCATACTCAGTTTTCAGAAAGCATCTGAAAAAGCTCAACTTCGGAGATTGATGGTTCTCAGCTTTCGGCTTCAGTTTCTCTCTGCCTGAGGACCAGTTGGATCTGGGCCTAAGAACATAGTAACACGATGTCTGAATATTAGTATTAAGTAGGCGATGCCCCTCTTCCTGCCTCTTGGCCTCATTTACAAAAACACGGGGAAATAAATTTAATCTCCTCATGGTTCCCTTGTGCTGCTCCACAGCAGGAATGTTATACAATTTCAGGTTCCTTATTAGACATATTCCTATGGGTATCATGTTGAGGATTACTTTTCCAAAGTTATTACAATGCCTGTATCGTTAAGAAAATGAGGTGTAATTTTATCTCCTATCTCATTCCAAAAGCTTCTTCTACCTCTACACAAAAAACAGCTTCCAAGTCAAGGAGGACATTTATCTTCTGTGTCACTCTAACTTTCCACCACATTTCAGATGCTGAGCCAAGGGCGAGAGAAAATCACTTTCTTCTGCTTATAGAGTACGTGCCCAGCTTTAAAAAAGGAAATAATGATGACGACACCCATATTTTGCTTAGAAAAAAAGCCTCACCAAAAGTGAATCTGTAGGGCTAGAAGGATGGCTCAGTGGGAGAGTGTGTGCTCAGAATCTGCAAGGTCCTGGGTTCAAACCTTGGCAAGGGATTATTAAAGTTTTGTGCTTCTATTTATGAGCATAAAACAAGAAAGATGCTTGTGCATCTTCTACAAGACAATGAACTATAAATATTCGTGGTCCAAGAGCTACAAACACAGGGTAACAGCCTGGAGAACTCAATCCCTAAATGATCTAGGCACGTACATTCACCATCTCAGAACATTTCCGTGCGTATCTGTATCTGCAGTCTGAGTATACAAAACAATTATCTGCATTTTGGTTTACCTCGGGGCAAATATTTCAAACTTATTGAGAGCACTTAGCACTTAATTATTTTCCAAGTTGACAGTTCTCTCTGCAAGAAACACTAACGTTTTAATTCTTGGCTTCACTTACACATGGATCTCTTCTAGGTTTCACTTGTTTTCCCCCACTATTCATCATTGCTGAGGAGCCCTTTGCAATGTAGACTGTACTGACATTTCTACTTCAGAGACACTGGAAGAGCAGGTAAGGCCTTCTCTACACCCTTTGAGAGCTGTTGAGGAAGTCTTGGTCTCCCTCAAGTTTTATCCAGGAGTAATCCGAGGAGATGGAAGGAAACCTTTTTCTAGCTCTCCCAAAACCAATTCTTGAAAAAAACAAAATATCTTGCTTTGCTGAAAGTAAGCATTCACAAAATCTAAATATTAGATTTGATTAAAACTAAAATCTAATTCCAAACCAAATACTAGTGATTTTTGGATAAACTTCCCTTCTCCCTGTACACAAAATTGAAGGATGACTTCATTTGCATTTACACATTTTCATCGTTTGAATTCAAAAGATGTAGTTGCTCTCTGGCTATGCAGACGTGGCAGATTTTGATCTATCCAAAAATAATAAATCAGTTTTTCAAAAGCTTTTGGAAAACTTGAGGAGACCAACATCATTTGTTTGATTCTCATGACTAAATCTCCTTCAGTAAAACAAAGTGAGAACATTATGCAATTATTGAGAGGAAATTCGGGACCTTTGGGACAGTCAATCATGTAATTCAGGCAAAAGTGGACTTGGGGGCCTGACATTTGCAGATAATTGTGCAACCCTCAGCTGCGTGAGCTGGTCCTAAGAGAGCTCCCATCTTGCGTTCGCCCCTTTCTTCCCCCTACTGCTTCATTTTGTGCCTCTTGATTAGTAACAAAATGAATAAGTCAAACCAATTCTGGTTTGGCTCTGGTGAGATATGTTAAGAGAAATGAGTCGAAATCTAAAATGCCAAACTAAAGGTGTTGTCCCCAGCCTCATTTCTCATTTTCAAATATAAAACTCGACTTGTTCAGCAAACACAAGCTTCAAATCTAAAGCTCAGGCCCAGATGTTATTACGTATAAATATTTATAAGGCCCATAAAGATCCTGGCTAAGCTCTATTTTGCCTTAATGCAGCAAATGTTTCAAATTCACCTCTTTTGCTGTTTGAAACCTTCTCTAAAGGATCCAGTAGAAGACATGTAATTTTTGCAGAGGGGAAGGGACTCCCTCTTTTATGTTTTATGACTGGTTTTTCATTGAAGGATATTGCTTTTCTCAGGAACCACTTCTCAAAGCCTGTCTTTTCCTCAAGAAAGCAGGAGAAAGTATGGTTACTGTAGCTGTGAATTCAGGGGGCACCAGGGAAGCGCACACATGGTGAAAGAATGGAGGGAAGGCAGGTCTCCTTTGTTCTTTCTCTCTTTCAGTTATTAAGCACATCCAAGATTTTAAAAGCATCAGTTTAATCATCCATTAAATGGGTGTGTGATTATTATAAGAAGCATGTTTAGTTTAGACTTTTAAAACTTCAGTTTGGTTAACAAGTACATAAAAGAGAAACTTTTAGCTACAATATTTAAATAACTATTTTGGTAATATGTATAGGCACAAATGAAAGAACCAAAGGTGAGCAAACTGTAATTTTGTACTAAAACAGTTTTGTACCCCAAGCAAAATCACTATTATTTTAAATCCGTGAGTTTTGTGGTATGAAACATCACCTGCCTACATGTCCACTATGAACCATGATACCCTTATTGCCTTGCTTTTTTTTTTTTTTTGGTACCGGGGATTGAACTCATGACCTCATGTTTGACAGGCAGGTGCTTAAGCCACTGAGCTAAATCCCCAGCCCACTGCCTTGCTTTTTAAGATTCCCTTGGTTAACTACATCACATTAACTTAACCCACAAATACTTGGAACATAAATTTTTAGAAGAGTTATTGTTCCATGGGATGATTTATTCATGCATGGGAATGAAAAGAATTTTGGTTTTCTCCATAGGCTAAGTTCTGTCTTAGTCTTTTCATTGCTGACACAAAATACCAGACACTGAAAGTTAAAGGAGGAAAGGTTTATTTAGCTCACAGTTTGTGGAAGTTTCAGTTCACAGTTGACTGGACTCAAAGCCATTGGCTGGCAGAAGAGGAAATAGTTCATGGTAGGAATAAGGCAGCAAAGCAGCACACAGTAAGCCATAGGAGACCAACAATGACACTAGCCCTCTTTCTGTCCTTTGTATTTTATCCAGGCTACTCAGCCAAAGGGTGGGTAGTACTCACACTCAGGGTGCCAAAGGGTGGGGAGTACACACACCCAGTGTGGGACACCCTTAATCTTACTCAGAACTATACCAAACCAATCAGTGGACTCATTTAGTAATCACATGTCCTTGGTCCCAGCATTATACACCTAATCCCGGCATCACACACTCTAGGTCCATCCATCTCCGAAAAGCCACACCTGGGTCTGCATGAGGCTTTGATGGGGGTGGGGGGATACCTAGCGCTAGCCATAACAAACCCTAATCAGCAGATAATCTCCCGTCTTTTTGGAGAGTCCTGACAGTTTTTCAGTTCCAACCTGGGTGCAGACACCAGTTCTCTGTTCTGCTGTGACACCTCAGGGATGGAGGTCTGTGGTGCTTCCACAGCAGCTGGATTTGCTGGTTTCTCAGCAAATCCTCCAGGCAGGTCCACCCAGCCCCTCCATTCTCCCTACTCACAACTCATGTCAACCCTGAGAACACCGGCCTCCTCCATGGAAGCCTTCATCTGCTGGACACATCTGGCAAGTGCTTCAGGTGCTTACCTGGTTTCCCTGATTAATGTAGATGTAAAGATTATATCAAGACTCCTGGCTGCCAGACTTGAAGATGTAATCACAAAATCAATCCATATAGACTAACTGGGCATAGACTCACTAAGAAGACATCCTACAATGTCAGACACTTAATTAAAGCACTCTGGCTCCCTTGCCTGTGATTGATTCTTTTCTTTCCCTAACAGGTGATGTTGCTTGTGTGGGGGGACAAACCACTCCCCACCAGACACCCCGCTTTCAGGGTCCTGCAGTTTGGTGGCAGCACCACCAGGGGGCACCCATGTACTACCTTAGTCCCTAGGGAATGGCCCTGTGACCCCCGTCCTGTAAGCTCTGCTTCCACTCACAGTGACCATGAAGAGGCAGCAAACGCAACCTACACCATCATCTGCTTGGCTGCATTTTGCCTACTGAATTCCAAGATTCCTCTCTTGGCTTCAGGTAGATGTTGAACATTGTCTCAGACTCCTCTGTCCCCTTCTCTTCTTTTTCTCATCGTTTGTACCTTAGTGCATCATTAAAACCATGGACTCTGTCATCCTTGGGCATTGTCTGACATAAATGCTTCCTACTGGAAATTCGATGACTTCATAAATAGTTATTTTATTTATCTTTTTATTATGTCTCCCAGACCATAAAGTGTCAACTGGCTGCCGCGGAATGATGCAGTGTGTACTGCACGCCGTTGCCTGACTCGATTGGCTGTGTTCATTCAGCGTGATTTCACAGTGACACCATTTAAGTCATCATGCATTTAGTCAGTACCTCTCATGTACCACGCATGGTACTGGGGATACATTTGTTGTGCTCTAATAATTTTCAGAGTAAGGAGATAAGGGGCAGGTAAGGCAACCGTGACAAAGCAAGGAGTTTGGGCAGTGCTCGCATACCTGGGATGGGGTGTATCAGAAAGCTTTCACAACGAGGCAGCCTCTGGCTTCGCTCTGGAGATGAATCATCCGCAGGCTTCTGCAGCATCTGAGTAGACCTGGGCCAGAGCTTCTGAGGGCCTGAGCAAGGCGACCACTGAGCAATTCTGCTCCCCTGTGGAGACCAGGGATTCTAGACAAGCTCAGATTTCATTGTCCTGGTGCGACCATGTTCAGGCATTCAGCGTTCACTGAGTCCCCACAAGGCACCAAACAACAAAATGAACCGGAAATGAGCCAGGCCAGGCAGCATTCTTTTCACGTGGGGAGGCTTCTCGCCCAAGGGTGCCCACTGTGGACACCAAGTTCTCAAGTCCAATAGTGGGGTAGCATCTGCCCAGTCCTGGCTCTTACAGACCAAGTTTCCCCAGAGTACTTAAGTCTTTCCTGACTGCTAAATGTTGGTTTGAAAGACCTGACCCACTCCTGTAACCAAACTCAGTCTCACCCACAAGCTCAGTCATGTAAGAAACAGGAATTTAATGTTTTTCCTGAAATTTGATTTCTAAACTAACTTTCTCACCTGATTGTCAGAAACACATTCCGCCTGGCTGTTAGAAATACATTTGTTCAAGATTTTTGCTCTCTGTTTTTCTTGAAGTGGGGCTGAACTTTATTAGTGTTGGGGCAGAGGCTACAGGGGATGCCATCCTTGCGTCATCTGTCCAAGGTTGCCGAGCCCCTCAAGTGTGAAACTGTCGCCTGTGCAGAGATGTAGGATTCTTTCTGCTGTTTCTTGGGGGCTCCATGGTGCTTGCACGCTCTTTCTAGGGTCCTGGCTCCTTAAGGCTCTGTCCTTGGATCCCGGGCCCTCCTAGGCAGTTACCCTGGAGTCCCCCTCTAAGTTCTGGGAAGCATTTTCCCTGACAGATGCCAGAGGGGGGAAATCCTTTTCTGTTTTCTATATATTTGCAGCTATATAATCTTACCAGGAGGCAAAGAGGAGGGAGAAAGATTACCAGAAAAGGAATCTTCAAAAATCACTTACTGTCTCCATGAAAATCTCAAAAATGTTCTTCTTAAAGATTTTCTTAGTTTTTATCCCCACATAAATGACGTTTTGAGTTCACTTTCAGAAGTCGTTTTATCTACTGAGTTCGACATGAGCTCTGTGTGGCTCCCATATGTACTGTAGAAAGTTTTCCTTGGGTTTACAATGTTTGTCCAGCCCCGAGGCAATGCAGAGATGGGTAAGATATGATTCAGCAGAAGATATTCTATGTTTTATTAACTGACTTCCTAAGCTTGCATTTTCATGATGTGACTAGGAAATTTTATCTTGGATTCTGCAAAATTTCACCGAACATCTAAAGAAGGTGTACAGGAGAGGATAGAGTTCACAGATAAATAAGTTCTGACTCCTGACTTTAGAAAATGTCGAATGTGGTGGAGAAAGTACAGAAAAACCACAAAGACCAGCTCTGAGCACATGTTCAAATGCTGAGGATATTTGGGTTCCAGACCAGGCTGCAAAGACATGATGACACATTGGGCCCAGTAGGCAGACAGCATGGGGCCCAGGAGACTTTTAGGGGTTCTCAAAAATGCCTTTTTAAAAATCAAATTCGGTAAAAAAAAATGAGTATAATAATGATGAACTCAACCTGGATTATATTTGTCTTATGTGAACGTCATTATAAAAAATAATTTTGTTTGTTTATTTTATGGAGGAAAGGGTCTTGTAAGGTAGATTTTGTAAGGTAGAAAACATTGGTCAGCTTAGAAGTAAATAAGCTGAAACTTGATGGAACATTTTATCAATATCAATAATCATAAAAGAAAAAACAATATCTCAAGGTCCAAACTTGAGAAGAAAATGACCTTAGCACCCTGAAATAGTGCCTTTAAAAGACCAGGGAAAGAATGAAGATCTTAAAATGAGCCTTTCCTTAATGGGCCCTATTATAAGTTGAACCTGAATGTCCCCCGGAAGCTCAGGTATTGAAGGTTGGTCTGTAATGCAGCAATGCTCAGAAGTGGATCTTCAGGAAGTGAGTGGATCATGAATATTCTAACCTTACCAATGAATGAATCTGTCAATGAACTTATAGCCTAATAGGTTATCAAGAAATAGGGGGAATTTTAGAAAATGGGATCTATTTGGAGGAAGTAGGTCACTGGTGCATGTCCTTAACGGGTGTATTTTGTCTCTGACCCTTCTCCAGCTTTGCCTGCTTCTCCGCCACCATGAAGTGTCCCGTGTAGCTTCACCACACGCTCCCTGCCACGACGTTCCGCCTTGCCGCAAGCCTAAAAGCAATGGAGCTGGCCAGCTACGGACTGAAACCCCTCAAACTGTGAGGGCTTAGAATAAATCTAAATAAATCAGAATAAATCTTTCCTCTTCATTTGTCTCAGGTGTTTGTCACAGCAATGAACACAAACCTCAGACAACATCACTTTGGGCCTCAGACCCTGGAATTAATTTGATTCCCTTGAGAGAAAGATGGCTTTCTCTCCCTCTCTCTGGACTGAAAAAGGATGCAAAGTGTCAAGAGCAAAATCATACTCTGGAGACAAGAGTAACCCACGTGCACCCCCAGAGACTCTGGAAAGCGAAGCCGAGACATGCCACGTGCTCAGTAGTGGGTGCCAGAAGCCACAGGTTGCTCACTGGAGAGACGGCTGAGTGACCCAAGTCAGGGCCTTCCGTCAGGAGCCTGAGAGTCCAAAGAGCGTTCAGTGGCCTCAGAAGCTGACAACTGTGGAATGGGATGCTCGTCTCACTAGGGCCGGCAGTGTAGGGAGATAGGCTATCAGTGGAACCACGGAGATTCATGGGCCAGGACCACATGGCACCTGTTCCCCAAGTCCCTTAAGAAACCAGTTTCCATCAAAGGCACCACAAGGACTTGCTGGAATGGAGGTGAGAGCCGTTCAGATGACACACGTCAAGGCTGAGGTAAGGCAGTGACTCACTCTACCTGGTACCAGAGGTGCAAAGTGACATTTCTCACCCTGTCTCCACATAAATCTTTCCTGCACAGCATTCTCTGAGGACCACAGGGCCCGTCAAGGACTTGGCCCTGAGCTTACTGAAACCACAATAGATTGCCAAGTTCTGCAGATGTTTGCAGTGACTGCTTTGTGTTTTGTAATATCCCAGGGCTGTTCCCAAATGATGTTCATCCATTCACCAAGTTGATGCTTAATAAGAATGATCCACGAAGGATAACAGCTCCAGAAGAGGAGGGAAGTGAAAACACCCTGCGCTGAGAATGAATGAGAAATAAATAGGTAAATAAATAAATACAGCAGTGTTCCCCACACACCGAGGTACTAAGAGGGGAAATTGTGTGCAGGAAAAATATCAAGTGGGCTAAGTGTGTGTTTAGGGGCACAGCACGGTTAGTCTCTCAGGAATGCGGTGAGACCCCAACAAGACTGGAGAATGTTCCAGCAGAGATGGATGCAGAGGGAGACAGACCACTGTGAGCTCTTATAAAAACAGGTATCCACTCAGTAGGTAAAGAGGGCTGGTTTCCACAGTGCGAAAAGTTTGACTATAGAAGGCATGAAATGTCCCCGAAGCTACAAAACTCGAGTAAGAATTCCTACTTTCAATCTGCTTTAACCTATATCTTCTCACTTAATATTCGAGATAATGCTAAAGGCCTTATGCCAGTATAAGACTAGTATCTATACAGAAAGATGGAAAGGTTAGGGATTTTCTGAAGGTTAGTTGATTTAGTAGCAGCTATGGGAAAGACAGGGCCCTTTCCTGCCAGTATCTGTGTGCCATATTAAATGCTAACTGTCCTTTAAGCCGTAAGATATTGCATGTTCTGCACATACCTTGTCAGTCTTCACCTCAATCCTGCAGGACTGGCTTTATTATCTTCATTTAAAGATTGAAAACGTAAGGGTCAGGGGGAGGTTAGCAACAGACCGAAGCGCACAATCCACTCGGTGCCTTTTAGGTGTCAGCTTGTGGTAAACACTGGGCTTCTCCCATATTAAGTAGGGTGTGCACGATTTTAAAAGAGAAATTTCTTGACAGTCTCAGCCAAAACAAGTATATTTCCAAGAAAAAAAAAGCATTAAAGCTCAAGCATCATCAGTGTTTTGGGCTGATCGGCTGAACTGCATGTGGAAACGGGAGAGGTTTGGGTGATGGCTCGTGACTGCACATGTACACTGGCTCCTTTTATTAATTAGCAGGCCCGGATGCCAATTCAGCTGCTGCGCGCCAGAGCTCCCGGGAAATGCATGCCAAGACACACACACACACGAGAGAACACTGCGAGGAGACTTATGCGTAATGCAGTTGGAAACCATAGGTGGGAAGTGGGTTGGGACTGCACATGTGTGGCGAGCAGCGCAGAATCCAGCCTCTTAAAGCTGGCACACACCACCACGGCAGCGCTGCCCTCAGCAGCTGAGCGCAGGGGAGGAGAGGATGAGCGATTCTCATGGAAGAGAGCAAGTCTTTTCTGGTTCTGAACCTACCCACTTGGAAGGGAACCCAGCCGGCCTCAGTTTCCCCCAGCTAACCCACAAGCTTGCCAGCTCACCCTGCGCACTGCCGCCCCTGGTCACCGCAGCCGCGGCTCTCTCCTTGCAGAACTGCTGATACTGTGGAGACCTGACATTCCTCTCTAGCTGGGGGCCACGCTGGCTGACCCTCAGCTGCCCTGTCTCTGTGCTGCTCCAGACTCTGGCCTCAGGGACAATCCTGTCTTTAACACACTGCCACTTCTCTTCCAGGGGTCACAGGAGACCAAACCCAGAGCCCCCCGCGTCTTACAGGGAGTCTAATGAAACAGCTCTTCTATTTATTTGCGTTGCCGCCTCTATTGCCTGGAGCCAGGACCCCAGAGGGGAGGCTGCGGTGTGGGGGAGGGGACTCGCTTTCATCCGGGCTCCAGCCCCTGACCCCGACCCCTGTCCTTGCACTGCTCCTGTGGCCTTTCTTGTTTTTTTCTCAAACATGTCTGAATCTTGGGGTACAAATACTTTGTTTGCATCCTGCAGGTCCTGCCCCTCTCACTAAAAGGGAACAGGCTTTCCTCATCGCTGGAGATTTCACCTGAAGGAAAACAAAGATTAGTTCAGTAAACTGGAATCTGATTAACACGAAGCCCTTAAATGCTTGCTGTCACCACTGGGCAGCAGCAACTTCTGTGGTTCTGCAGTGGTGTGTACCCATGGGGTCCCTAAGTTTGCCCAGAGGGATGTGACTCTTACTCAGATTTCAAATCAGCTGTCCTATTGTTGTTTTTAAATTGTATACATTGCTAGAATGAAGCTATTGCTTGATTTTATTTTGTTTTGTTAAGGGATTAACCTGAGTTTGAGGGTACAGGCTTTTCATTCCAGCTGTCCAAGAGGCTGAGGCAGGACGATCGCATGTTTAGGGCCAGCCTGGGCAATTTAGTGAGGCTCTACCTCAAAACAATGTTTAAAAAGGGCTGGATAAAGTTTAAAAACCTCAGCATTCCCTGGGTCCAATTCCTAGTATCATAAAAACAGGGAAAGGGTTTTAGAAAAATTGATTTTATTACAATGTAATAAAAGAGAAAAAATGATTTAGAAAAAGGTTAGCTGTGGTATAAATCAGTGCAATGCAATTCATCCTTTTTGGTGTACAGTTTGACAACAAACGCATAGTTGTGCAACCTCCACAATCAAATTTCAAGCCCCTGTCCCCCTAAAATTCCCTATGTCCCTTAGCAGTGAGGTCCCCCTGCTCTTCCCCCCAGGCTCTGAAAACCACTGATCGGTTTTCCAATTCTACAGTTTTATCTTTTCTAGAAAATCATTTAGACAAAATCGTATCCCCTTACAGACTCTGAGTCTGGTTTGTTTCACTGAACATTAGACCCCCGAGAACCATCACGGGGCGCCCCATTTCTGCACTCCTTACTTTTCACTGTTGAGTCGTATTCCCCACTGTGCCGCACTTCGTATATCCATTCAACAGGAGATGGATATTGAGGTTATTTCCAGTTTTAAGCTCTCAGTAATAAAGCTGCTATTAACTTTTATTTATATGTTATTATAAGAATGTGTGCTATAATTTGTTTGCAATACATAACAACACATGAGATTGCTGGGTCATTTGACAAGTGTAAGCTTTTGAAGAACAGAAAGTACAATATCAAAGTGACAAGTTTCGAGAAGAACAGGCTCAATTCTAAGCCACATCTTGCCTTCCACGGCCTTGGCAGTAGGCCAGTGGAAGTCCATTGGATGTGACACGGGACAAGTACTTAAGCCCACTATTTTTGTTTTGTTTTGTTTTCTTTGTATAAAATGAGCCGCATAATAGTGCTGAGCTCAGAAAAATGCTGTGAGGACCAGTGCTTAGCACATAAGTAAGTATGTAATAAACACTGCCTCATTACAGTCTGGGACAAAATCAGGACTAGAATTAAAATGAAAACAATCATGGGAGAGCTAGTTTATGTTCCTAGGAAACTCTGATGTTCTAGGTTAGATATGCTTCCCAGAGGATACGAAGGACACGGAATTCACTCACCACCTATTTACTGGTCTGCTGAGTGCCTGCTGGGTGCCACCTGATGCAGCCCGACCTTGTTCTTGCCAGCTTCTGGTCCAGTAGGTGAGGCCGACAGAATGAGAAGTGTGTGTGATGTGTAAT
The DNA here is from genome assembly GCA_004027295.1 of Dolichotis patagonum. Lineage (NCBI taxonomy): Eukaryota > Metazoa > Chordata > Mammalia > Rodentia > Caviidae > Dolichotis > Dolichotis patagonum. The sequence continues at coordinate 28,833 of PVJX010018437.1, forward strand.
TATGAACTCTAGTGTGTGCAGCAGAGGAAGAAAAAGGGCTTAACAGCATCTTTTCAAAAATTTATTTGACTTTATTTTAAAGGGAATAAAACGCTCAAAAAACAGCACAATAAAGCCAGTCAAAACAAAGCAGTGAAAGTGGTACAGAACTCCAAAACAGGGCAATAAGAAATCAACAGTGGCTACCATAATATATCTTGCTATCTTCACAATAGTTGTCCATCAACAGCAAAATCAAACAAAACAAAACAGAATAAAACCACTCAAAACAATATCGAATAAAACAAAATAATAAATCAGAACAAAACAAAACAGTGAGAACAATCTTGCACACTGTTATCTTCAAAGTAGTTTCTCAGATTACCAGGCCCAGGGATAAAACAAAACAGTAAAATGGAACAAAACATTGGATTTCAAAAACAAGACAAGAGGAAATCCCCCACAGTTAACACAATGCAGGCTGCCTCCTCCAAGGAGATGCCCAGAGTCAACAGAACATACGAACGAATGAACGTCAAGCCATTTCCTCCCCCTCAGCTGCCGTCACCTCACCCTGAGTCCTCAGTGGAGGAGAGGGAGTGCTCTTCTGGGTTGTCAACCCTCTCACTCGCTGGCTCATGGGAAGGCGTGGTTTCTTTTCGGGCTGAGGCTCTTACCCATCAGCATGGCAGAACCTGCTTCACAAGAAAGTGTGGTTTCTCTTCTGGTTGAGGCTTTTTTCAATCAGCATGGTGGAGCTTGCTTCATGGGAAGGGGCATTTTTGCTAATGGTCGAGGCTCTTACCCATTAGCATGGCGGAGCCTGCTTCATGGGAAGGCACTTCCGTGATTTTAATACTAAAAGAGCATCTTGTGGGGAAAGTTATCCCATGAACTCTCCAGCTCCATCTTTCATTCCTGCTCTAGTCCTTTGTATTTTCTAACTTGAGCTCAGTTATTGACTCTGCCTAAAAAGAGGTAAAGACCAGCCCTTACTGACTTCCTTCAGTGGGAAAAATCATTCTCTCCTTTGTTATTCATCTGTGAACATTTGCCTTGAAATCACACTACTTAGCTAGGCATGAAGCACACATACAAGCAGCTGTGAGAGCTGCTTGTCCTGCCAGGGAGTTTATAGCATCACCAGGATAGATGCACAGTGACAGTTCCTTTTCCAGCTGGAGTCATCCAGATAAGGACCATGAAACTTTGATGAGTTCTCAGTTCAGCACCATTTCTGCTGGCCTAGATTTACCAACCTGATGATGCCATAGGGACTCACCGCAGAAACAAGCAGTTTGGTTTCATGGGGACAATGGACACAGAGGATCTTCTCACCAGGGGTGATATGAACAGGTTACAGCCCCCTGAGGAGGAGGGGGAGGAGGCTGTGGAGCAGCAAAGACCCTGCGTCACCTCCTCCCTGAAGCCAGATGGTGTAGTCACAGATTTCCAGGAGAAACTTAGTGTGAGCAAGCGGCAGTGTGCTGTGGAGATAAGCGTGTGTCTTGGGAAATAACAACTAATTCTGGAAATCAGAAAGGCACTCACAGTTGAGAAGTCAAGGCCCATGTAGGGACTGCAGGACTATCAGACCTGGCCTTCCCTTAAGGGCCAGCCAAAGGCTGCAGCATGATCAGTGTAACTGACTTAGCTGTACTTACTGAATGTCTTCTGAGTGCTGGGCATGACGTGCTATCCTGCGGGCAACCAAAATGAACATACCTGTTTTGTTGGTTTCCTCACCCCTTTGGGGACCTGCTCCTCCCCTGACTGAATTAGGTGATAACTTCAGGCTATCTATCATGGTTTCCTACCTTCCTCCTCAAAGGAAGGTCAAGTGGTCAAGACTCAGTCACCCCACCCCATTCCTGCCTACAGTCATTAGACTTGGGATGGTCATGTGACCTGAACTGGGCCAAGGACAGATTTCATTTATTTATTTATTAGTACCGGGAATTGAACTCACAACTTCGTGCTTGCCAAGCAGGCACTGTGCCACTGAGCTATATGCCTGGCCCAAGGGCAGATTTTAACTGGGACTTTTCTAATTGAGACCAGAGATGTGGTGGCTTTGTGGTGAATTACATTACTCAGAATCCTCTTCCTCGTATGTTTTGAAACATCACAAGCCATAGAAATGTTCTTCTGGAAGGCTTGGAGGGCAAAGGGGAAGTAGTGGCCACTGGTATCACAAATACCCATCTCTCAGGTCAAACATTAACAAAGATCCTGCTGTGAAGGGATTGTACAGTTGTGACTCAAGTCCCCAATCCACTGACTTTTTAGGTTAGGAAGACTGTCCCAGATGAGCATAACTTACAGTCAGTTTGACTGCCCTGATCCTTTCTCACAGAAGGACTTCCAGAAGATTCTGACTTGTTCAGCCAATGAGTTACTCACATACATCTCACAGGGCAGTGTGGTAGTGTGTGCGTGGGGCGGGGGAGGGGCTGCCCTACTGATTCCATTTCTCTGTTTGAGTCCTCAGTGATACCATAAAAGAGACAAGGCTTGATCTTTTGAGTTATCATAGCAAAGTCTGTTCTGTTCCCTCACTACACTGGAACTCCTGAGCTTTGGCTAGGCTCATGGGCTCCCAGTCGTTCAAAAATAAAAGAAATAACATTTTTCCATAGAAAGACTTGTGCGTGAATATTTGTAGTAGTTTTTTTTCCCAATTAGCTAAGAACTAAAAGCAACTTGATTGTGTGACCGTATTAAAAACCACTGAATCAAATATTTCAAAGGATGTACTTTACTGTATGAAATTTATATTTAAATGAAGCTGGCCTTTAAAGTTTTAAATAAGGAATTACACCGGGAAAAAAAAAGGAAGCTAAATGAAATTCTGGGGAATGAGCCCAGGTGGTGGCAAGAAGAGGATTTCTCAACAAAGAGAGAGGCAGTGACCAGAGAGGGTACTCTTCACACCGCCAAGGACGAAGGTCTTGCAGGAGGAGTAGGCAAGTGGCAGCCTCAGGTGTCCAGTGTCCAAGAAAGGCCCAGACTTACAATCAGGGAATGGACCAACTAGGTCAGAAGTGTCCGCCAAGAAAGCAGCGCAGGTCTTCTGAGTGCTGGGCATGATGTGCTATCCTGCGGGCAACCAAAATGAAGATACCTGTTTTGTTGGTTTCCTCACCCCTTTGGGGACCTGCTCCTCCCCTGACTGAATTAGGTGATAACTTCAGGCTATCTATCATGGTTTCCTACCTTCCTCCTCAAAGGAAGGTCAAGTGGTCAAGACTCAGTCACCCCACCCCATTCCTGCCTACAGTCATTAGACTTGGGATGGTCATGTGACCTACGGAGTGGGAAGAGGTGACCGCACTGAGGGAGCTCAGGGGAAAGATGGCGTGGAGCTGGTGGGGAGGAGCAAACCCTCCTGAAGGAGCACAGTGCAGAGATGCTGAGAGCGAGCAAGGCTTGGACAAGCAGTAGCACTGAGGCCCTTTCCGAGGTGTGGTCCTTTCTCCTTCTCTCTGGTAAGCACTGGGAAAGACATCTTTACCTGCAATGTGAGAAAACCTCGTTTCTCAGGGTTAGCTGCTCTTTGGAATGACAGTAATGATTGGAAATGATTTATTGGGGAGGATAACTCAGTGGATCTAAGCCGGAAATGTTACCATCCCTTTTGAATCCTCATTTCTCATCTTGGGTCAGGCTTCTTCTTTTTGATCTCTAACTCCTCACTGTTGTTTACTAAAACAGACTCATTTTGATATTTAAAACTCATTCCTGGGCTGGGAATATAGCTCAGCTGCACAGCACCTACCTGGCAAGGGTGAGGTCATGAGGTCGTTCCCTAGTACCAAAAATAAAATAAAATAAAACTGATTCCTAAGTCAAGCATGGTGAATCACACTTGTAATCCCAGTGCTCAGAAGGCTGAGGCAGAAGGATCACCTTGAGTTTGAGGCTAGCCTGCACTATACAGTGCATTCAAGGCCAGCCTATTTTGAGACTCTGTCTCAAAATAACAACAAACAACTTATTCCTTACCATGAAAATGACTTGTCTTCAACTAGTGCTGTCACTCAAAGTGGAGGAGGGCTGTCTCTGGCTGAGTCCCTCCCCCTGGCTGTAAGGCCAGCTCCTCCACTGCAGGCAGGCAGGGCACAGTCTCCTTTCATGGCTGCCAAGGCAAAGACAGGCCCTGGCCTTCTGGCTCAGACTGGTTCTATCTGTGGTCCTGGTGACCTCACCAAGATGGCAGCCTCTGCAGAGATAGTGTGAGACCTTCTTCCTGGAGAGTTGGTCAGTTTTATCTCCACTGCTGAGAATGGGTCAGCGCAATCAGCGACACCTATCCTGAACCCATTCTCCATACACGATGTCCCACTGATCCGGTAGTGTCCCTGGCTCTTATGTCTTCAGTGACCCTTGTGTTTCTTCATGGTGACAGAAGCTACCGGGCTCCAATGCCACAAACTACAAGGGCCGTGAAGTTTCAGTTTATGGCACAGGTCGGGGTTCCCTAAGAAGGGGGCCACCAGATAAAATATAGGATTCCCAGCTAAATTTGAATTTCAGAAATACTAGAAATAATTTTTAGTATGTCACATGCAGTATTATGCATATGCGCACACTAAAACTTATTCCTTATTTATCTGAAAATCAAACTCAGCTGGACATCTTGTATTTTTACTGGGTGTCTGGAAACCTATGGAGAATCAGATGCTGAGATGGAGGGTTTATCAGGAGCGTGCGTTCAGGATCCACACCGGTGGAGTTGTGAGGGCAGCGGGATCGGGCAGAGAAGGAAGGTGAGCTGACAGTCAAAGCAAAGGCACCAGCCTGTCAGATGGGGAGCCTTTGAGCTGGGATGATGCTTCAGAGTCACCCCACATTGAGGAGAGGTGGCTGAGGCTCTCTGTGCACCTTACATCAGCAGTCCCTCCGTGCAGGCTGACTGTAGAAAGAAGCCCCGAGGTCCCAGCCCACAGTGCCTCTAGCACATCCAAATGCTAACCCCACTGAGTAGAAACCAGATGCCTCTGACACTCAACACACAAAGGCTTCACAGAAGGTGGAATAAGAGCCACAGGCAAATTTGAGAACTTGAATGGTTACAGGGACAAAGAGCAAGAACCCAGAGTAAAGAGAAACTGGACTCCAGCAGATTGGACTAGAGTTGTGATGGAAACAGTGCTTTGCTTTCAGTGAGATATTGTTGTCAGTTGCTGATACAGGTGCTATTCAAACAAGGAGGGCAGGGCGTGTGGCTCAGTGGCAGAGCAGAGTGGTAGCCTGGCAAGTGTAAGGTCCTAGGCTCAATTGCCAACACTGAAAAAAACACAATTGAGCAAATACTTGGGTTTTAGAGGAGTGGACCCGCTGCCCTGAGTATCTCAAGCACTGGGGCTTGATCCTTTGCCTTTGACAGAAAGAAGCAAGGCTCTAGCCCACGGTGTCCTCTGGCCCAGCAGGCTGCTTCTCTCGGCAGTGTCACCTGCCTTAGGTGACACAAGTTTGAGCCTTCACCCTGTCTCAGGTTGGCCCTTCCACTTCCTCCTTCTTCCTTCTTTGGAGACTCCCCACCCATTACTCTCAGTCCCAGGGGCAGCATGCATCTTCTGACACACTGGACATGATGTGACATCGCTTTGGCCAGCAGTAGTTGAGCTCTCTGAAGTGAGGTCTCTGCTCTGGTGTTCTGGAATGGCCTCCTTCATTTCCTGTACCCCTGCTGGCTCCAGTGAATCACTCACACCCACAGCCACACCTCGACCTTGTCATTGCCTCTGCTGAGCTGTTCCCTGCAGATCCCCCCACTCCAACCACCCACTAGCTGGCCACAGTCCTGCTTTTCTGGCTCCCTCCCTCCACAACTCCCTGCAGGCCTGCTGTGCTGGTCCCTGCTCAGGCCACAGCTCAGCACCTCAGCCCCTTTCTTACCTCAACTTCCTTCCATCCCTCCCACTTACGCCCACTCCCCACCTCCTAGCCCAGCCTTGGCTACTGTTCCCAGAATACATGAGGCCCTCAATGAAGAAGAACCCCTCAGCGACCTGCTGGCCTCCACCTCCCCTCTATGCCCCTCTATGCCCCTCTCTTCATTATGGTCTCCTATGAAACTAGGCCTTGCAGTCAGAAAGTCCACCTGCTGGGCTCTGAATCCTTTCTCTTCCCATATCTTTTAGCCTCCTGCTCTTAATAATTTCTTTTCTCACGCAGTTGATCCCTCTCTACTGGCCATACCTTTTCTGATGTGTACACATACTCAAGACCCTCAGGGCTTTCGAAGATTTTAACAGCTGCTACCCTACCTCTAAGGCAGCACCCACGAAAAGTGGCTTTCTTTGTTACGCTCATCAGATCTAATTAATGAGCCTGAAGATCTCTCTTTCTCTCCTCCCCATCCCCTTAGACTGTAGTACTGAGATCTGAACTCAGGCATCGGCTGTGAAGTATATTCCCAGCCATTTTTTAACATTTTATTTTGAGACAAGGTCTCACTAAACAGTTAATTTGCCCAAGCTAGGCTTGAACTTGCAATCGTCCTATTTCAACCTCCTAGAAGGGTGGAATTACAAGTGTGTCCCACCACGCCTAACTGAAAGTCTCATTTTAAACACTGTTTTTCTTATTAGTGTATATTTGTAGCATGTAATGGTTATATTCATTGTGGGGAAATCATGTATATACATGACACATGCTAATTCTTTTTTATCCCCTTATCTTTCCTTTCCTCACCTTCCTCAGATCCAGTCTTTAAGAGTGACCCATAAGGGATTCTCACAATGGCCTCTGGGAGAGATTTTTGAAAAAAAAAATTTTTTTTTTTTTTACAGGGATTGAACTCACGACCTCACGCTTGCAAGGCAAGCACTTATGCTGCTGAGCTAAATCCTTGGCCCTAGATTTATGAAATTTTTTGTCTATGGAGAGTTGAAGGAAACCGAGCTGGGCTAGGGTGATACTGATGAAGACAATTTTGACCAAGGAATTGAGGAGTTAAAGGGAATCACAGCTTAAGTATGGGTCAGGAAAAAGGATCAGGTGGGTGTCTCCTTCCAGGCCAATACCTGAGAGAAGTATAAACTCCAGATACTTTATTTTGGGCACCTGGTATACTACCTAAAAGAAAAAAAAGTGTCAAAACAAGTTTACACACATTTTGCTATATTTCTTCATCCAAGAATTATTTTCACCAGCATAACAACTATGCATATCAATTCATACCATATAAAATTGCCAGCATTGGGCATTGTTATGATTCATGTCTAGATATTCCCCCAAAACCTCATGCAGTCATGGGGGTGGACTTCTAGAGTTTGTGATGGACTCATGGTCCAGTGCTGGGATTAAGGGTCTGAGAGCTACATCCATTCTTGGGTGGGTAATCTACATAACAATATAAAGGATAGAAAGAATCTTCTCTTGTTCTCCTTCCTTTTTGCTCTTGCTGCTTTTACTGTCTTCCACTGCCGTGAATTGTTGCTGTCTGCCATGAGCCACCCTGCCTTGGACCCAGCAGATTATGGACTGAAACTTCCACAAACTGTGAGCTAAACCAACCTTTCCTTCCTTCATGTTGAGTGTTGGGTATTTCATCTCAGCAATGAGATAAAAGTAACCAACACAGGCATAAAGTAAAAAATCTAAATTTGAGACTCCTCCTATTGTGTATGAGGGT
>PVJX010018438.1:0-36446 GCA_004027295.1 Dolichotis patagonum
ATTTATCTTTTGCCTACTGATTTTAAGTGTGATCCTTATCATAAATGCCTTTTCCTTATTATTAGAGTCTACCTTTGGATACTGTTGTGTTCTATCAACCTGTTTTTGTCTCCTCTCCTAGCATAGTGTTTTGATCACGGTAACAGTGGTGTGCCTTCATATTTATTTGGTTTAAATTCTCTAATCCTTTTTCCCCTCATAATTTTTATGTTTTAATGTACTTAATGTTATAGATGAATTTTAATATCATTTGTCAAATTCTTGAATAGTATATTTATTTATTGTTTTTATTATTTGCTTGATAAAATATAAAGTTTTATCTTGGGCCCAGTTTCCCAAGCTTCTTGGGAGTTAGTATTCCTTAATATTATTTTTTACATATAGATACTCTAATTTTAGTTTCAACCTTTTTCTTTGAATCAAGATCTGAGACAATAGCTGGGTGTGGTGGTGCATGTCTGTAACACCAGCACTTGGCAGACGGAGGCAGGTGGATCCATGAGCTCGAGGCCAGCCTGGACTACATAGTGAGGCCTGTCTCAAAAACCAGAACAACAAACTGAAAAAAAAAAAAAAAAGATCTGAGAGAATTTTCAGTTTTTACGTGGTAAGATTTTTTACTTTCATTATTTAAAAAAATTATTATTAACATTTATCTTTATTGCATTGCATATGATCAAGAAAGTTTTTCTAATTCCATCTCCCTGGATATAGTATATATTACAGTTTTCCCTTGTGGCCTAATGTATTATTTTTAAAACTAATGCCAGGTGTGGTGCTACATGCTTGTAATCCTAGCACTGGGGAGGCTATATTTAGATGTGTTGGAGATTTATCCAATAACTTCATCTAATAGTTTTAGCCTCTATCAGTTACCTATTGACTACTTACTAAATGGGTGACACAATTCACATAGCTATTTTCTCTTTGTTGTTAACATTGCCATTTTGCTTTGCTAACTTAATAATTTCCAATAGGATAATAAAAGTCTCAATTTCTTGATTTTTCATCTTTCTTTATTTTTTGTTTGTTTTTTTGATTAGGGTCTCACTATGTAGTTCAGGCTGGCCTTGAACTCAGAGTGATGCTCCTGCCTCAGCCTCCCAAGTGCTGGGAGTACAAGCATGCGCCAAAGATAATAAGTAAAGAAATGTCAGGAAATTCAAACCTTATTTTCTCTCTCTTCAGTAATATTAGGTATGGTATATTATTCTTTTTTCTTGTTGAAGTATATAATATTTCCCTTTTTAAAATATACTATATGCTAGTGATTAGTTTATTTTTGTTATTTTTTATTTCTAAAATATTTTTAATTAGTACATGTTTGCAGTATGTCATGATTAAATTCATCTGTGTAACACACCTGAATTATTTTTTATCCCTTTCCCCTGCTCTTCCCTCTTGGTCCCCTTTCCTTTCACAAAAGATTTATTTCCCTGTTTTCTATTATCTGTCTTTTATTTTGTTCTTTACTTTGGGTTTCTCAAGAGAAACCATGTGATATTTAAACTCATGTGCCTGGTTTATTTCACTTAACTTTTAAGGTTTCAATCCTTTATTACTAAATATCCTATAAATGAGTTCTGTTCTTCCTATCGAACTTTTAACCAGAGTTAGACTTTATCTCTTGGTTTGTTGGATTTTGGGCTCAAGTGATTTTTTTTCAGTCTGATTTCATGGAATCACTGAGTTTTGCATGTCTGAAAGTATTGTCTTAATTTTTCAACAATATTCTGGGTAAACATAAAAATATTCCTCATCCCTACCCAGAACATTGTACATGTGGCTTACGTGGTTCTGGTACTGAACATAAATTGGAGAGAAGTTTGAGCTTTTGTTCCATCTTGTTTGTTTTCCTGGGATTGGCTTGGCAGTGTGTGTGTGTGGTATGTCTGGGTCCTACATACCCACAAAATTCTTTCTCTGCCTTGGTGTTCAGTAATTTTGCCAGGAAATGCCTGTCTGTGAGGCCTGTTCCTTTTCCCCTCAGCTCTGTAGGTACTGAGCATTAGAGGCAGCAGTCAGTATTGATGGGACCAGCTTTGCTCTTCTTTAGAAAGGGTCACTTAAGGTGCCCTGTGTGGTCATTCCACCTGGTGGACGTGGCTTCTTATTTAAGAATAGAGCCTCATTACTTCTCCAACTCCCAGTGTTCTCCAAATCCCAGTGTTGAGAAATGTATGTAAAATGTTCTGAGTAGGTTCCTGCTGAAAATATAACAAATCATCCTGGGCTCATTTCCCTGGTGCTAACTCACCCTCTCTGCCTCTCTCTAAACAGGGAGAGATGCTGGGGCTTTCAAGCACCCCACCTTCCAAGCCCCAACAAACTCCAGTTCAGAGCAGCAGTGGTTCCTGGGATCTTCCAGTTTTCCTGTTCCCTAAATGACACTTTTCAACAATTGGGACACAGAGTTATGCCCCTTCTTCTGTTTGATTATTGTTTTAGGGAAGGAATACCTGCCTTTGCTTTGCTATGTTGCCCTAGAAGTCATAAAGATTTTCTAAAGAAATTTGGAATCTTGAGGGCAGAAATCAATTTATTCTACCTCCTTGTATTTTTTTGTGGAGCCCACTGTAGCTGCATATGATTAGCATTGAATAGCTACATATGGAACGCATAAGTCATTGTTTATGTTTTTTTTTTTTGCCTAATTTATGACCAGTGGTTGAAAGAATGTAAAATAGGGTACCATCACCTTGGAGCAAGTATAATTGTTGATTAACCCAAAGAGATGGTAGGCAAAGCAGCGAGGAAGCGGCAGGACACAGTCGGCCACACATGTGAAGGAGGATGCTTAGTGTTCCCTGTGGCCCCAGGAGAGCTGGGCTCATCTATGGCTTCTGGTCCAGTGTGGGAGAATGCACAGGGGACCTCTGAAAGGCCGTGGGTAAACAAGCAGGGAATTTATCAGGAGCACCTTTCTCCTCCTTCGCTAAACTTATCAATTTTAAGGGCACCATGTGAAATTTGTTGTGTGGGTTCCTTTTATTGCTAGCATAAGGGCTCACCTTAGACTACTCATTTGCCTGCGAGGCTTCCCATGGGCTCCTGAGGAGCAGTGGTCCTGCTGGGGCCCATGCATCTCTCTGATGCTTACGTGACTCGTGCCCAACCTTGGACAGCTGCGCCAGTGGGCAGTTTCTTTTCAGAGGTAAGATGAAAAGCTTTGTGGTGATGAGTGTCTTTGTTCATCTCAGTGTCTGGATATTGATTCAATATTCTTTCTCTTTTCCTCTTCAGGAAGATGGAATAGGAGTCCACAGGCAGGAAAAGGTCACTTATGGTCTTCTGACTATTGATTTTCCTTGTGCCATTCAGCAGTTCATTACTTTGCCTAACTACAGTTCTGCATTCAGCTGGTTTGTTGGCCTCTGTCGGGGGCACTGACTGTGTGGCAGTAGAAGACAGCTGGCTGGGGAAGGTGACTTCTGACAGTCTGAGTATGGGTGCTGTAATATTCTTCCTCTGCACTCAGATTTTCCAACACAAAGCAAGGGCAAAAATATCAGACCAGAAATAGGAGCCAAATGCCTGAGTACTTTTCATTGGTCTCATATTAGTGGCTTCCTGCAACAGTAAAGTGTTCACCTGTGCAGACTTTGGAATGTCTTAAAATCATGTTAGGCTGATGGTAGAAAATGGAACATGGGATTCACCTTGTGTGTCAATATCAGCATGTATCCTGGCATCTCTGTAAGATGCACAGATTTTAAAAACTTTTTATTATGGAAACTGAAAAGCCTCTGCAAGTGGATAGAATATCATCACGTAACTCCCTGTGTTTAGGTTCAGAATTACCTGTGTACGGTCAAGCCAATCTTGTGTCATATGTACCACTTCCTTCTTTTGCACTACTGGAGATGGAACCCAGGGCCTTTGCAGTGAGCTTCATCCCCACACTTTGTTATTTTTTACTTTGAGTCTTTCTAAGTTTTCAGGTTGCTCAGGCTGCACTCAAACTTGTGGTCCCCACGCCTCAGCCTCCGAGGGTTCTGAGACTGCAGGCGTGCACCACCATACCCAACTCACGTATGCACCTTTTTATTTTCTCTTCTATATTATTTCAGACATCATTTCATCCATAAATATTTCTATGTGTATGGCTGAGAGACAAGGAAACTTGACAAACATAATGATAAATGCAATCATCACAACTGAAATACAGCTGACAATGCTTTTCTATATGAGCAGCTAACCAATGGGCGTTCTGATGTCCTTATAAGTGTTACTTTTTTGGATTTTTGTATGACTCCGCACTTTATTTCACATTTGAAAAGCATTCTAAGCTTCTTTCATTCTAATGCTCCTTTTAAAAAATTCTTTTTTATTTGCAAATTAATTGGAGAAGTTGGGTTGTCTTGGAGAATTTCTAATAGACTGGAATTTGCTTGTTGTTCCTCTGTAAAGTTATTTCATATGTGTCCTTTGTTATCCCTGTAAAATGGCAAATGCTTGGTCAGATTCAAGTTTAATTGTTTCGGCAGCAGTATTTCTTAGGTAGTGAGGTGCTCTTCTACCAGAAACCATAATGTGACTTCCTTTTGGGGGCACTCAAAATCTTAGGAATTGAACTCTCTAATGGTATAAAATTTTAAAAATGTAACCATAGACTATTTCATGGCTTATTTTAAAGAAGTGTGTCCTCTGCTGATATTGGAAACCAAAACCCCTAGGAAGTCTTTAGCCATTCAATCTTGATAAGATAAAGCAGCTGAGCTATTAGTTTACAGCCATATAAGGAACTATCAGGCGCTGTGAAGTTATTCACTGCAGTCCCAATATAGGCTCCACCATGAATGAGTCTCTCCCGGTGTGTTGCACTTGTTTGGAGGAGCAGAGGTTTTGTTCCTTGGGCCTGTGGTGCCTTACACTCCATAGGAGTGAGAAGTTTCCCGTGTGGTATTCAAATGTGGGCAAGTCACGGCTTTCTTACGAGTTGAACTGTTCTCTCTGGGCAAGATGTCTCCTTGCTGGGCTGAGCTGTATTTAATGCATTGTTCTTGCCAACAGAAAGGACATTCCCGAGAGCCCGCTTTCTCAAATATCACAAAGAGATGTGGTCCTTACCTTTTAAAAGTTTGCCATCTGAAGAAAAGGGGAAAAAAGGCAATTATTCTTAAAGTCTAAGGTACTATGTTAGTAAAATCTTTGATTAGATAAATACCTAACTAGACAGTGGTTTAAGAGCAGAGAAGTTTGGATGTTTCATAGATATTTGACTGACGTGTAGATAAAGATAGGAAACATATATCCCACATTCGTGTCTACATTATCCTCTTTGCCTTGGTGATAATTTCAATATTGTTGGTACTGGAAGAGTTTAGATGACAGGAATGTGGGTGACATCAGAATCTTACTCTGAGGGTTGTGAGTTTGATGGGAAATCCATTTGTGATGTTGGCCTAAATAACACTGTTACTTACAGAAACAAAGCGTGTAGCAGGAAGCACAAATACATCTAAATCAAAAGGACTTCTAATTGGTTTGCAAACTCTGTCTTACCATCTCCAGTCCTGCACAGACAAGGGCCATCACTGACCTCTGCCTAGATAAATCCAGCCCTTCTATGTTTCTTTCAATGACTGTAGCTTGTAACCTGAGTTTTCCAGCCTTCTGAGGTCTCTCTTTCATGTGACCAAAGAGATGCATGGAATTTCCATTTTCAGGACTGTAGGTGGCCTAGGTACCTCTTTGGAGACTTCTAAGGGTTCTGAAGAGTCTTGAGGTCCTAAGTATCATCCATCTTGCAGCAAGGGGCTCCTGGTCCATCCTTTGGTGTCTCTGTTGGCTATTTTCATGTCATCCTGGAGGGAAGGCAACACTTTTTGCTCTAGCTCTGCCATTCCCCCAACACAGACATAGACAAAAGTGCTGTCTACACTCAGAATTAGCATTCTGGCCAGGAGCAATGTTTTGCTGTCAGAAGGGCTGGTCGTGATGCTGCCTTAGACCAGGTGATCACCATTGTAAGAAAGAACAGACTATTGTTAGTCAGCTGGCTCCATTCTAATCTGTGGAGCAAAGGTCTTGGGATCAGACCTAGGAAAGTTGTCATTTCTATCTCTGTGCTGTCCTTACCCCATCATGTCACCAATCTGAGCTTCAGTTTCCTCATCTGTGAAAGGGAGGCCAGCTGGGTATGGTGGTGCATACCTATAATCCCAGAATTCTGGGAGGCTGAGACAGCAGGATCATAAGTTTGAGCCCAGCCCAAAGGACTTAGCGAGACTCTGTCTCCAAGTGAAAACACAGAAAAAAGACTGGGGACATAGCTCACAGTGAAGGCTGTGAGTTCAATTCCTAGGGGTATCACCACCACCACCTCAACAACATCAAAAACAGCAACAAAACAAAAGCAAAATTTTAAAAAACAGGAAGGGGGGGGGCGTGTGTATTAGTTTTCTAGGTCTGCCATAATTAAGAACTATAAATAAGTACTTAAACAATAGAGATTTATTTAACCAAGTACCATAGTTTTGAGATGAAGTCCAAGATCAAAGTGATAGTGGGATTGGGTTCACCTCAAACCTCTCCTTGACATGTGGAGAGCTGTCATTTCCCTGTTTTCCCTGTGTCTTCACATGACCTTCCCTCTGAGTCTAAATCTCTTCTCATACATTCCCAAGTCATGTGGAGTAGCTCCCCAACCCATACACTCACATTTTCCCTTCACTCCCCCTTTAAAGGCTCTACATGCAAATACAGTCACATTCCACAGTGTCATGTTGGTGATTAGGACTTGACAATATTAATTGAGAAGAGACACAAGTCAGCCATCAGGGTTTGAGGTGGAGAGGTGTGAGTGTAAACAATAGTTTTCTAATAGTTCTCTCAGGAGGTGACTGTCTTTGGAAGGCCCTAGAAGCTAGGGTGACAAATTGTCCAGCTTTGCTCTGAGGGGTTTTCTGGGTTTGGGACTTTGAGGAGCAAAACAGAGGTGGTCCCAGCTACACAGGATGACTGGTCACTCTGTCTGGCTCCCACGGAGAGTGCAGGGAAGATGTTTGACCCTCACGTCTCCCTCTGCCAGATCTGTGCCACTTCTGCAGCATTTATAACAGCATCTGAATTAAAATGAATTTAACAGAAATATTTCATAAACAAAATCTTAGAAAAACTGCTTGCTTCCATAGCTTCCCTTTCCTGTGCCATATTCAATGACTCTAGGTCATCCATGCTCAATGACTTCCAGTCATTTGTCTGGAGCTCATAACTGACTTGAGACAAGCCCATTTAGTCCTCATCCTGTCTGTGGTTAAAAGTGAAAACAGGGCAGGGAAAGCTGTGCTGGTTCTCAGGCAATGACAGGTGACATGTTGAGCTCTTTGTGCTAAATTGAGCAGCAGCCTTGTGGATAGACAGCATCGCCTCTGGCAGCCACTGCTACCCTGAAGAAACTGAGGCAGAGAGGTGAGTTACAAGCTCAAGTCTCATGGTTGCTCAGGGCAGGACCGAGACTGTGCCAGCAGTGTGGCTTGAGCACTGCTGTGTCCCTGCACTGAATCCATATGCCACTGTCCCTGCCGACGGGGAGCAGGGCTGCGCGGGTCAGTGAAAGGCAAGGACATCTCGGCTGATGGGCTCTAGTCTCAGGGCCCACCATGTGGCCACCCCCAGTTGGTCTTGCCTTTTGCTCTTGCAAGAAGCCCAGCCTACAGCAGTGTCCTCCGCTATCCGGAGGTCTGGGATTTTGTACCAGGTACTGAGTCGCGTCATGGGAAAGTGATCCCTTGCTAACTAACCCCCTTCAGCTCTTTTGATGACATCAGAGGAAACACTTGTGCCAGGCTTGAATTCTTCCTCATCCCTCACGAGTTCCTTTGTTATGAAAGATCAGCCTTAGGCTGGAGTCCGGGGACAGCATTTCTAACTGGACTGGAATAATTCTCCATTGTTTATAGCCTAATCATCTTTTTGCCATTAACTTGGATGTGAAGCAAATGATATTGGCTTTGCATTTAGGGTAGTGCTATAAAGTAATTTAAAAAGTATTTAGTAGCTAACAGCACAGATGCGGTATAGAAATGATAAAAATTGGGAGCATGTGGTGAGAAAGATTGATTTTGTGAAACCCTGGATGGATACAGAGACTGCCGCTCTAGAGAGACTTGAAACCAACACATCCAAGGCCTGAGCTGTCCCATTGGTGCCCTTTGGGGACAGCACCTCAGCTGGGCAGGGTTTGCCTTGGCCCTTAGGATGTGGCTATTGGTTCTTTGGAGAATAGGATGCATTTTTTGGCTTTGTTTTGCTTTTGTATTTGTAATGGTTTTTAATATTTTAAAAATTTTCCCATTAGGGTAAGAAAACAAAAACAAAAACAAAAACAAAACCAGTGCATTCCTACTCTGTGCCCCAGGGGTTTGCTTTGGGAAAACAAAGCCCAGAGAAGCCTGTGCAGGCTGGATGCTCAGCACAAGGCACTTCCCCTCGTGGATGCTAAGCCACGCTAGGGACTGGCTGCCAAGCTCTCGCTGTGGAGCCAGGTCACCGCCCTCCCAGGGGTTGAGAAGTGGGAGTACCCACAGTCTGAGAGCACATGAACCCGAAAGGCTTTTGCATAGAGTCAGCCTTCACCTGCCCAGCTTGCTGTTGGTACCTGTGCTCTAGAGCAGTGTCGTAGTAAACACAGTGGCTTAGTTACTTTTGTCATTGCTGAGACAAAATACCTGACACCCACAGTTAGAGGAGTGAAAATTTGTTTTATGGTTCATACAGGTTTCAGTCTTTGGTCTGCTGGCTCCAAGGCAGGTTGGATGGCAGACAAGTACTGCAGAAGAGAAACAGTTCACGACAGGTGGAAGGTAGCAAAGCAAGCAAAGGGACCACCACAGAGCTTTCTATCCCTTCTGTCTTATCCAGGCTACTTAGGGCAGGTAGCTCTCACACCCTTAATGCTAGTGCCCTTGAGCCTCGCATTTTACCATGAATCAATCACAGGGCCACACACTCTAGATTCAGCTACCTCTGAAAAAGCCCCGCCTAAGACCACATGAGGGTTGGGAGGGGGCCTTCCAGACATAAGCCATAACACAGAGTCCTCACCAAGGCGGTGAGTCTGCAGCTCCTGTTGGCCCCTGGGTGTGATTCCCATACCAGGCTTTTGCTGTTTTGGGGGTGTGAGCATGGCTGATCGTCACAGGCCCCCAGGGATATCAGCAATGGGTGTGTGCTTAGTGCATGCACCAACTCTTCTTTTGGCCCTGCATACATAGGGTTCACATGAGAGGACATAGGGGAACTCTAGTCAAATTTACCACAACCTTGAGAGACAAATATTTTAGACCTCTGGTTTTTAACTACCTTCCTACCACTCCTAGCAAGGCAACTAACTACCCAGTCATGACTAGCACCTCTTCCTGGAGCCTTTACTCCCTCCTGCAGTGTAAATATGACTTACAGAATTGTTTTTAGGGTGTTTCAAAGTTGTGTTACTTCTCTGCTCTATCTTCTATTACCATTTCTTAAGGTGCCTCTAAGTCTTTTTTTTTTTTCCCATGCTACTTGAAAGACAGGAGGAAAATGAAAAGTAACATAAGGTTAAGAAATAACATATATTTTTGTTTTCTAAACTCACCACCTCTAATTCTATGATCTGTTGGCATAAATATTATTTTCTTCACTAGGAAACATATTTATGGATTATTTCACTACAACCCCATGATGCTTGGAGTTGAATCACTTCCTGATCCCATGGACACCTGGGAGATTATAGAGACCATTGGTAAAGGCACCTATGGCAAGGTCTACAAAGTAACCAACAAGAGAGACGGGAGTTTGGCTGCAGTGAAAATTCTGGACCCCATCAGTGTAAGTCACAGCAGTAAACAGACCACAATCTAGTGTTCCATGCACATTGAGCTTTCAATTTGTTTTACTGATCTGACTGATAATTGTCATGAAAGTTGGCATGAAATCTGCAAATGGTCACAGTTTGTCAGCCACTCTGAAGAAAGGGAGTTTTTTTGGAGTGTAAAAATTTCCTTGGGGGCTGGGGATTTAGCTCAGCTGCATAAGTGCCTGCCTTGCAAATGCGTGGTCGTGAGTTCCATCCCCAGTACCAAAAAAAACAAAAGTCTCTAAAATGTTCCTTGACTTTTGTTTCTTGTCCATCTCACTCCTGTTTTGGTTTTGGGCTTCTGGGCTCTTCAGAAATTACTCTTTTGGAAAGAGTGATATATTCTACTCCCTGGTCTCACTGAAAGTTACAAAGTGACCCAGACTTGTGCTATTCTGTCATTGTAGGCTGACATTTTATTTCTGAGCTGAGGTTATGACCCTGTAGGCTGCTGTGCATAGTGAAGCTGTGTGTGATCTGTCCTGAGCTGGGTCCCTTCAAGCTACTGCTCCATAACAGACAAACTCTCCTGCACCCAGCTGTGTGTAGAAGGGTTATTGGCGAGTTCTTGGAGGAGAGTTTGTCTGGAATTGAAAATGCAGACATTTTTCAATGAATAAGACACAGTACTTAAAGTAGTACAGTTAAAGAAAAAGACAGTATCAAAAATAAATTATATTGCTATGCTAACACAGAAGGTTTAAATTGGGATCCAAATGTCCATTGTTAAGTATATTGAAGACCAAAGAATGATGACATTAAAGTACATAGTTAATATAGTATGTTAATTGATTACTTGAGCATGACATCATATCAGTATCTCTCCTTTCCCATTACTCTTAACCCAGCATGGATTTTTTTCTTACCCTCTTTAGGATATGGATGAAGAGATTGAGGCAGAGTACAACATTCTGCAATTTCTGCCAAATCATCCCAACGTTGTAAAGTTTTATGGGATGTTTTACAGAGCGGATTGCTGTGTGGGTGGACAGCTGTGGCTGGTCCTGGAGGTAAGAGGTTCCTTTTGGGTAACCACTGATTCCAACAGATGGTGGGGCAAGCGGATACTTTACTGCCTAAGTAGAGTTCTAAGATGCACATTCAAGCAATGGGTCCCTCCTGTGTATCACAGGCACCCTACCAGCATGAAATTCTCTGCTGTTCTTCCAGGTAGGCTGTGTGTAGAAAAAATTCTATTCTTGTTTCTTTCTTCAAAAATTTAATCATCTTTTGTCCTGCTACGGAATGAATTTAGGAATATGATTGGAAAAGGTTATAGTCTTGCTCATTTCACAGAGTACATGTTCCAATTAACTGCAACTCATTTTCAAAACTTGGTAAGGCCAGGTGGACTTGGCCTGCCATATTTGGATTGGTCCACTCATGTTTGTTAGTCCTTATGTTAGGCTGGGTTTCCTGCACCCAGCTGTGTGTAGGAGGGTCATTGGAGAGTTCTTGGAGGAGAGTTTGTCTGGAAGGAAGCAAGGAAGGTGTGTGGGACAAGGAAGGGATCAAACAGCATTGCAGTTACAGCCAAGCCCTCTGGTGATCCTAGGGAGATGGAGAGCTGGGAGACCTCAGAGGTGACTGGAATTGTATTGCCACATTGACCAGTCACTAGCGGGGTGCTTCCCCTGGGTGGGAGTATGACCCAAGGGAGGCAGTTCCCTGCAGTGGATGGTAGTTCCTAGTGAGGGTGAAGCTGAGTTGGGTCAGGACTTTCTCAGCAGCATCATTCTGAGGAGCAATCCGAGGGGACATCACTGTATGCACTGTGGTTCTCCATTTTCTCTCCTTATTTAATCAGAATGAATGTATACATCTGGGTGAAAAGCAGTCACTCTCCAAAAACCACAACTCCCCGCGGAACTGAGATAACAAGAACAAGACTGGGCGCATGCCTCATTCTCACAGGACCCACCATGTTTGTTCTGGACTTGGCCCCTGTGGGCCAGCTCATGCTGCCTCACATCTGGTCACGTGGATGACGCAGGGTCATGTGGTTGTACTCTGAAGCCTTAAGAAAGAAGCACCGAAGAGCGCTACCCCTTCTTCACTGCCTGCTGCCTCTCGTTCCCATTTTCTTGGCTCTGGGAGGGCAGGAGCATGGGACAGTGTGTGCTGGCTGCCTTGGCAACCATTTGTGAGGAATTCATGTTATATTCAAGTGGAATA
The DNA here is from genome assembly GCA_004027295.1 of Dolichotis patagonum. Classification (NCBI taxonomy): domain Eukaryota; kingdom Metazoa; phylum Chordata; class Mammalia; order Rodentia; family Caviidae; genus Dolichotis; species Dolichotis patagonum. Next base: position 12,017 of record PVJX010018438.1, read on the forward strand.
ATCTGTAGGAAAACTACTTTGATTCTTTTGTCACATGAGTTGGCTTCCACAGAATATAGATGTAAAGGGCTTTGGCTTTCAGGAATCATCTTTGTCCCTTTAGTTGACTAGTTAAATCCCGTAAACATCCTCATATTTTCTTTTGCGTTCCACTAACTCCCGCCCTACCCCAAGGGTGTTAGTTTATCCTGTCAATGGAGCTGTGTAATGTACTGCTTTGTTTGGGAATGGCACAGTTTCTGGGGTCTCTGATTATATTTATCTCCAGTCTCTGTAACCTCACTGTAACTCAATAATGAAAATGCAGTGACCGAGAAATCTTTGTTACTTATTAAACATGCTCCTTCCCTTCCCCACATAATCCACTTCATTCAGGCACGAAGAACTGGAACTTCTTGGAACTGTCAGGGCCTATGTGGAACTTTACTTTCAGGCAAGTAGGTGAGTTGCTTATACCTGAGAATTCCCAGTGAGAGTGCTCTTCCTGATGAGGAATGACCACAACCATAACTTCTAGGGTGACCAGGACAGCCAGGAAGGGCCTTGAAAGATTAGAAGAATCCCAGAATCATGGTGCAAATCTTGAGCAGGTTTTCCTCTGCAAACTGTTTCCTGTTTTTTCAACAGGCAGATAATGAGGCCACCTTGGGACAATGAATTCATTATATATCAGCAATACATTATATATTAGCATTATAGATCAGCAATACAATATGCTGCATTTAACCTTTGCTGGTTGTGTAGCTCAGGCCAGAGCTGTAGCGCAGGATTCTGGATGTCTTCAGTCTTTTCTGTCCCAAAGATGAACTGCAAGAATCTTATATCGACACTGGCAATATTGGGCTTCTAACACTGGTAGAAGCCTTCACTTCAGTTCCTGGTGTTTCATGGACGGACAGAAGACTGGAGAGGGGAACAACAGGCTTACAGTCCCAAAGCCACAACCATGAAAACAAAGCCAAATTAAAGTGTGTTTCTGAGGCCTGAGGTTTAGCTCAGCAGCATAAGTGCCTGCTTGGCAAGCATGAGGCTATGAGTTTAATTCCCAGTACAAAAAAAAGTTCTGAAATTGATTACTAATTTGTTAGTATTAAGCAAACAGAAAGCTCTCTTTCATGATAGACACCTACTGTATTATTTAGATAGGAAAAGAAGGCAATCAGTGCATTATGTTTTGGAAAATCTGAATATTTTTAGTGAGTGTTAAATTTTTATAAACTATAAGTCCTATAATTTTCACCTACATAAAATGTAATAAGAAATCAGACCTTTGAGAAAAGCACAGTACTCCAAAGAAATGTCTAATATGTTCTAAGACATGAATTACATTTTCTCCTTTTCGTTTTTGTGTGAAATCTTGACAGGCAGAAACTATTAATTTCAGCATGAAACAAATGTTCAGTTTAAAAGAAATGGTTGAGTGTACTGTAAATAAAGCTGTAAGAAGCAAACAAACAAAAAACTTTGCTTTTAACCAGGTAAAGGAATTTATTTTTGAAAATCTGTTCCCCTACCCCTGCCCAGAGAACTAAATTCAGCGTCTAATACACAAAGCAAAATCAGAGAAAGGGAGAGACAGAGATGAAGTGAGAGAAACAGGGAAAGAGAGAAAGATGCAGACAGACACAGAGATAGAGACAGAGACAAAGACTCGAGCAAGACAGAGAGAGGTCTCTGTTCAGTTTTTGCTTTTTACCGAAGATTGTAGAAAATCTCTCTATGGGAGCATTATACGTCAAACCATTTTCACTTGTTGAGATTGTGTAAATTAAGTTTGTCAGGTTAATGGATTGAGATTTTGGCAAGACTCTGGTGGGGGAACAGGATTGGTAGGTTTTGACTGGCCCAAAATGGTCAGAAGGCACTGGAGCATGGAAGGTTGACTCCAATGTAGATTCCAGCAAGTCTGGAATGAGTTACTAGAATCTGGGAGTCAGGATGAAGAACAGAAGAACTTTGAAATAAGACAGATCTGCATTCTACATGTATGTACTATATGCTTTTGCTCTTCAACAAAAGACAGTTAAGAAGCTGAGGTATGGGAGTGACTCTGCCTACCCATGGCCATGCGCAATACGCACCTTGGAGAGAGACAAGACAAGAGCTCAACTACTTCTCAAGCCACGAGTGTCTACTCACTCAGATCAGAGCACTAGGATTTTGAGTGACATCATTTTCATCTGTCTTGTTACGAGTCAGTGTCTACCTGATATTCAGTGAAATAAACAGGATCTGTCCCAACACAGGAGGAAAAAATGGGGCACACTGTCTAGTATGGTGCTTTCTAAGGCTTCCTCTCAAGTAATTTTGACAACCACTTCTGCTTAATGTTCTCTGTAGAACCCAACACCCTTGAAAGATGTTGATAGCCCCACTGAGCAAAAAGACAGTGAAAAGAAATTCCTCTTCCTTTTTGCAGACTGATGAGGTCAAATCAATATGCTGGTACAGAAATGGTCTGACAGTTGGACCAGTGTAGAACAAAGGTTTGATGATCTTGGTGCAGGGGCCATTCCTTATTAATATGGAAGAAAAACTGAAGGCATATTGAGCAAGGAACATTTTATCACTTGAAATTATAACTGTCATAACAAATGCACATACTGTGATTGAGTCACTATTCAATGATGTTTTAGAAAATAGATGTGGAATGTAAATGATTTTTCTATTTTTCTTGGTTTGAAGCAAAATGCTCATTAAATTCTAGATGCATCCAGCTGCTACATTTCCCGAATGCTGAGGGCGGCGGGAGGAACTGCAGGGATGGAGCCACGCCTCTGTATTCAAGTTTGATGGGGCTGGGGGCTGATGTGCAGGAAGCACAGTTGCCTTCCTATAACTAAGGCGATTATTTTATTTGATGCATTTAAATACATTTCCTTGTTTTTTTTAATGTTCAGTTCATTTCACCAAAAATTTATTCTGGATAGATAATTATCAGTGTGTACCTGCATTGAATTTTTTAAAAAAATCTAAGTGCCCAGAATCTTTTTTTCTGTAACCCACGGGCTGCCCTTTAAAACTTTGCTGGTGCTTGTCAACTTCACAGGACAGCTTCCTTTAAAGGCACTCTGAGCAGTTTAATTATATGATTCTGTGAATTCTGTGAAGGCAGGCAGCTCTTAAACTCTGACATTTAGTGAACAAAAGGCCCTGGCTGAGTAAGATCCCTTTGTTGTTTTTAAATCCATAGCAGAGTTTTGGTCCTGTTGACAAATAGCTGCTCTTAATTCCTTCATAGGTTCTGGAGTGTTGAAAAAACTTTATAAGTTGACTACTCATATAAAATATTGTTGAAGAGGCCTTGGTTGCATACCTGGCTGCACTTAGAGTAAGGACGGAAAGACTAAAATGAGATTTCAGAGGAAAATGGCAGGCTCATCTTCGCTGGGATCATGATCAGCATTTAATTTAATTTTTCTCTTGGTAGAATTTCAATAGAGCACTTGCAATTCCAGAAAGCACGTGCCCTCTTTAGCCATGCACCAGGCCAGGCTGGTATTGATGCAGGTGCTACGATGCATGGCATTCCTATCCCTGCTGGGCTCAGGAGCAGCAAAGAACTTACGGGTATTTACTGTAGTCTTACAGTCTCTGAAGACTGTCTCTTCTTCACCTATGCATCCAGACATTCCAGTTATTATGTCCTATAAGAGCCTCCTAAATGCGCCTCCTCTTCCTCTTGCCTTGACTTTTTGGCCTTGCCTTCCTCGATGACTTCAGTATCTCCTGATGGGTGGTTCCAGTCTGGTGCTGTCTCTTCTGTTCATTCTCATCTTCCCAAGTCATCTTTCTAAAACGCAAATCTGAATGTTGAAGCTTCCTGCCTGAAATCTGTCCATTGCTTACTGTCCTTATCTAGTGATATATCATAGACATTGTAGAGGAATAATGCCCGTAGTCCTCAGCCAAGCACATCTGTCATTCTCTGTCCATCACCTTCCTTTGCCATTGCCCTGTCCTAGGATTCTGTCAGCCTTGGTTTGAAGATCAGCAGAGTGCTTAGCATTCTCTCTCTCTCTCTCTCTCTCTCTCTCTCTCTCTCTCTCTCTCTCTCTCTCACACACACACACACACACACACTCTTATAGAGATCCCTTTTCCCATCCTCATTGCAGTCTGGAAGTTTATGTTTGTAATTCCATGGACACATTATTGGAATTCTAGTGAGTTAATTCCAATCTGCCACTTCCAGTTCAGCCCATGGTGGGAATAAAGACACTAAGATATATTTATAATTATGAGTGGCTAAGGGGTTCTGAATCTGACCTGGCTGAAGGTTTATTGGAACAAAGGTCACCCAGGGCCTAACGCAGATTTTATTAATTTGTGAAGAAGGGAGGGGCTAGAGGATGAGTGACAGTGAGAATGGTGGGAATTACATGAGTGCTGTGAGCTGGGCTAGCTATGAGGCCAGAAAGCACTTGCACAATATGCAGAGAGAAAGATACGTAGAAAGACCAATCTGCATAACACAGTTAAGGTAGTATTTACTGTTTAGGCTGTGGTTCTGGTGTGCAAACTTTTTCTGCCCTAGGAAGTCATAGCCTCTTATCTTGAGGCTTGAACCCAGTTGACAGCCTAGAGCAGCAGCTCTGCCATCCTGCTGGGCTCAATGACTTAGGGAGATGCTGTGGCTGGGAAACAGCGACTGTTGCCTGGCTTCAAAGATTACACATCAGCACCTCAGCTAGCCCTATTTACATTGCTTAGAGCCAACTGAAAAGAAAGAAAAATAGCTTAGCCAGCTCCCTAGTATCAGTACATGGAGATAGGGCCAGCTTTAACCAAAGTGGAGGTAACTGCTCTTTATTCAAGGAGAGTTGCAGACTCATTCTTTTGTGCTTCCTTTCTTTGCACAGATGCTCTTCCCCTTCTTATCTACATGCCCCAAACACATTTGTCTTTCAGACTCACTGTAATGTTATGTCCTCTGGGAGAATTTCTAAGCCCTATGTTCACTCAGCAGAGTTACCTTCCCTGTTTGGGTACCACATCTCCTAGGTCTCATGCCTACTTCCACAGTCCATAGTCAGTTACTCATGTGCCCATTTCTGGACAGTGATTCTCTCTCTCTCTCTCTCTCTCTCTCTCTCTCTCTCTCTCTCTCTCTCTCTCTTTCTCTGGCAATATACAACAATGGAACTACAAAACCATTAACTATCTAATTACCAGATATTAAAGCTATAAAGAAATTAAGAAAGCCCTAGTCCCTTTTAACACTTGCCTGTAGATATTACCATGAAAGGAAAGTTTGTTCTTATGCCCATTTTCTCATTAAGTGAACTAGATCAAAACATAGAAGGATCAAAGGACTAAGACCGAAGACAAATTAGTTTTGACAGCTGCTATATAAATGACAGACAGCAGCACAGTGTTCCCCTATCCAAGCACTGCATGTAGCTTCCAATCCACCTTTTGACCCCAGCCCTTAATTTCTCCCAATTCAACATTCCAATAGGTGTACCCAGGTCAATATTGGACTCGGCTTTCTAGGTCCTTTAATTTGCTATATATGTACTACTGTACACTAAATGTGGTTAATGGCAAAAAATAATCTCTTCAAGAAACCGTCATGACAAAATACCAAGATTCCGTATTAACAAGAAAAGCAGATCAAGTTTAACAGGCCAAAATAGAAGGCAAAGAATCTGTCAACACTTGAATAGATGACACACACAGCTCTGACCTCAGACCCCCTGTGCTGAAGGAGTCACTAGCAGAAACCTCTAGGTATACGTGTGGAAGCTGTAACTATCAAGTGGGGAACAAGAATGTTTCTTTCCCACTTAGTCATCCTCTGAGCTCTCAGCAGGTCTTTTATCTGTGCCCACTTTCCAAGTTGAGCATTTTAAAAATCCTTTTCTGTACTTCACTGTTAGCTAGAGCTCTCTCTTTTTCCTTTTGGTTTTCTTAGTGTCTCATTGCTCACTTTCTTTCAAACTACTAGATGCTGAATCACCTGACTGGAAGTGTGACTTTCTGCCCCTACAGATAAAACTAAGTTTTTGTGAGACTTTTTGCTGGATTTTTTCTTGCACCTATGTGGTTGCTTCCTTTTCCTGGTATTAGAAACACCAGTTCCTTCTGAGAACTCACTTGAGGAATCTGCTGTTATATCCATGGCTTCTTTCTTGCTTTTCTTCTGTCTTTTTGTGTGACCTTTTTTCTGCTGCTATTTGTGGGACTTCTTTGACTTCTTGTGTGTGCAGGATTCATGATTAGATGATTTTATCTGAGATGTTTTCTTCCCATTGGTAATATTTTGCTGATCACTGTCTGTCTCAAATCCCTTAGGATATAACTCCTTATTACCACTGTGACCCCATCTGTCTGGCATGTTAGCTTCATAATCATATAACCTCTTGTTCCAGGATTTAGCCTTAATAAAATCATCTTCCAGTGTCCCAGAAAGTTTGGGTTTTGGCCTCTAATATTCTCTCTGACTTTCTTCATCAAAATCAGCACTAAGCATCCGACTTGAAATGCTGGGTAATATTTTCTTTTTGGTTTCCTGGTAAGTACCCTCTCTCTGTTTCTCTATTTCTCTTATTTTCCACATGTCTGATTCTTTCTGGATCTGATTGTGAGCATATGTGTGCTGGATGGCATTGCTAAGGAGGACCTTCCCCAGTGGGACCCGGGACATTCTTCAGTCATGCAATGCAGCCTCACATGGGGGGGCTGGGTAGTGACCTGAGGCTGGGGACTGTGCCAACGTTATGTGACTGAGTGACTGGTGGTAACCAGCCAGTTGTAGACTAGCGAGAACACAGAGGTGAACATTGAATGTTCTTTGTCCTTTCAGGGTCATGAAAGACATCACTAGGAATGAAAGAACATGGAGCCTTTTGAAAGACTATGTTGGTCAGCTTTTCGTCATAGTAACAAAATATCTGAGATAACTAACTCAAAAACAGAAAAGATTTTCTTTGGTTCATAATTTTAGAGATTTCAGTCCATAAATAGGTGAACCTATCTTTTAGGCCTCAGGTGTGATGCTGATGGTAAACTGCTTGCTTCACGGCAAGGAAGCAAAGGAGAGAGGGTCCCACAGTCTTGTTAGTTTAAGGACATGCCTAGTGACCTGAAGTCCTGCCACGAGGCCCCTCCTCCTAAAAGTGCCACTTTGAGGCCCAACCTTTATCATATGGGCCCTCTGGGGTCGGCATCCCAAATATACTAAACATGAGACTGGCATTCAACATGAGGAACATCAAGCTGTTGGCGCTGAGTTGCTGGATGTAGATTCTGACGTTAATATAGTCCCAGACTCATGGGCGCATTCATAGCCTTCAATGCACTTCACTAATTTTAGGGTGCTTCCTAAATTATTCCTGAGATGCAGTAATATTATGCTAATTTTTAACTTCCCTAATTCTATATTGGATTTTTAGTCACCATACCATCACGTATAAGCAATTTAAATTATAAAAGCAGCAAATTCAATTCCAGGGTATCCTGATTGTTAAGGTATATAAGGGCATAGTACCCGCATCAAGTAAAAAGATCTATTCACCCTTTATTAAAATGTTATGAAGTCAGTAATTCCTCAAGTATTATTTTCCTGGTGAAGAGTTAGTCTTTTTAAAATTTATTTTCATGCATCTTACAGTCACCTTGGGGAGTGGTTACATGTACATGTTATAGCTGTTTTCTTTCTCCTTCGCCTTACCTATCCCTTCCCCTTCTCCTCTGGTTCCCCAATCACTTTTTCTGTACCTGTTGGTAGTGTTTGTCTTAGCATATTTTATGGCTTGTGTAGTTTACACTGATATGGGCTTTTAGGTTCCTGTACATGGTATATTGTCATTTCTCTCATTTCCCCTTCCCCTCCCCTTTGCTCTTCTCTTTTCTCACTTGGACCATTTCCCTATTGGATGAGATCGGTCCCTTTCCCCTTTCTATCCATCTTTTATAATTTTCTTTGTTTGTATGTTGCCTCACTCAAATGAGGGATACCATATGGTATTCAAGCTTTATTTCACTCAACATTGTGTTTTCCAGGTGCATCTATTTTCCTACAAATGCCTCAAATTCGTCATTCTTTATAACTGAGTAGTATTCCATATATATAGAATAGTTTGTTTATCTTATCATCTGTTGATGGGTATACAGGCTGCTTCTAGAATTTAGCTATTATGGATGTGGTGTTATAAACATTGGTATGCAAGTATCATTGTAGTATGATGACTTAAACTCTTTGGGGAAGATTCTTAGCAGGAGAATAGCTGGGTTTTATGGAATTTCTAATATCAGTTCTTTGAGGATTCTTCATACTAATTCCTATAATAGTTGCACTAGTTTGCATTCCCACCAACAGTGCAGGAAGGCTCTTTCTTTACATCACAGTTTGTTATTGTTTGATTTCCTAATGATTGCCATTCTTTTCAGAGTAAGGTGAAATCTTACTGGTGTTCTAATTTACATAACATGGCAGAGATGTTGAACATTTTTTCATGTTTGTTGACTACCTGTATTTTTTCCTCTGTGATGTGTCTGTTCATTTTTCTAGCTCATTTCTTGATGACGTCTTTAATTTTAGGTGGTTTAATTTTTTCGAGTCCTTTGTGTGTTCAGGATATCAGTCCTCTGTTTGAGGAGTATCTGGGAAAATTCTTTTCCCATTCTATAGGTCATCTCTTCACTCTACTAATGTACAGAAACTTTTTAGTTTTATACAATCCCATTTGTTGATTCTTGCTGCTATTTCTTGTGCAAAACCAGACAAAGACCTAACTGAAAAAGAGAGCTATAGGCCAATATCTGTAATGAACATAGATGCAAAAATCCTCAACAAGATATTAACAAATAGAAAGCAGCATATTGGGCCCGGGATTTAGCTCAGCAGCATAAGTGCCTGCCTGGCAAGTGTGCAGTCTTAAGTTTGGTCCCTAGTATAAAAAAAAAAAAAAAAGCAGCATATTACAAAAAAGCTGATATACTATGATCAAGTAAGTTTCATCCCAGAAATGCAAGAATGGTTCAGCATATGTAAGCCTATAAAATGTAATACATTGCATAAACAGGAGCAAGGTCAAAATCCACATGAATATATCAATAGATGCAGAAAAGGCTTTTGGCAAAATCCAACACAATAAAAACCATGAAGAAAACAGATACAGAAACACCATACCTGAATATGATAAAGGCTATCTGTGACAAATCAAAAGCCTAAATCATACTAAATGGGGAAAAACTAAAAGCAGTCCCCCTAAAATCAGGAAAAAGACAAGGATGTCCATTATCACCACGGCCATTCAACATAACACTTGAAACACATTAGCCAGAGCAATAAGCAAGAGAAATAAATGAAAGGAAATAAATATAGGAAAAGAAGACTCAAATTTTCACTATTTGCAGATGACATGATACTCTACATGGAGAATTTCACCAGAGAATTTCACCAAAAAACTCTTAGAATTAATTACCAATTTCAGCAAAGTAGCAGGATACAAGATCAACACACAAAAATTTTTAGCTTTTGTGTACACTAACAACGAATGGGATGAGAAGGAAACTATTAAAACAGTACCATTCATGGTAGCTTTAAGAAAAAATGAAATAGGAATTAACTTAACTAAAGAAGTGAGAGACTGCTACAAAGAAAACTACAGTACTCTGAAGAAGGAGACTGAAGAAGACATCAGAAAATGGAAAGATATCCCTTGCTCCTGGATAGGCAGAACTAATATTCTCAAAATAGCCATACTTTCAAAACTGTTATACAGATTCAATGCAATCCCAATCAAAATACCAACAGTGTACCTTACGGATCTAGAGAAAACAATCCTAAAATTGGTATTGGACCAGAAGAGACCCCGAATAGCAAAAGTAATTTTCGACAGTAAGAGCAAAGCAGATGGCACAGCAATACTAGACTTCAAGCTATACCACCAAGTGATACAAATGGCATGGCACTGGAATAAAAGCAGATATGTGGATCAGTGGAACAGAACTGAGGATGCAGAAACCTTCCCAGATATATTCAACTATTCGATCTTTGACAAAAGATCCAAAAGCATGTATTAGAAGAAAGATAGCCTATTCAACAAGTGGTGTTGGGAAAACAGTGGTGTTGGGTTAGGTGCCATGAGGTAACCTAAGTCTTTAAAGGAGTTTGTTTGTTTTGTTTTTTCCTATATAAGGTCAAGGATGGCTCCTAGAATCTGATGAATGCTCTCAATGTGTCTCCCGAGAAAAACCTCAAGATGCACCCTAATATGCTGCCTGCAATTCCAGGATATTTCCATGCCTTAGTAACCCTGGACTTAAGACGGCATATGGCAAACTCAAACTAGGGACTCCTGCAGTTAGTAAAAATTATCCTTGAACACTCTCAAAATTGCTAAGAAAGTATAGTGTACCTGCTTTTTGGACTTGCACTTCAGTGATGTACAATATACAGCAAAGAACAATTGTGTAAAATATAATCACTTACCCAGTGTTTTAAAGTTCTAGGAGGGGGTTCGGAGGGAGGGAGAGAGAAACAGCAGAATACGAGACCCCATGTGCCTATGACACAACCCCACCCCATAAACCTGCCACACATTGGCATCTCTAGAAAGAGCTATTGCCCAGGCTTCTGATGCCTGAGTGCAGGACAGGAGGAAGAGGTTTTGAAATCACTGAAATTCATTTCCTGTCAGGTATCATGGGCATCCATCTTGCTTCTTCTGATCCTCACTTACCCTGAAAATGCACATTTGAAAAAATATAGATGATGTCACATAAAATGAAAAAGATTTAATAAGTCACCATGATTGCTGATGGGCTTTTTCTTTCCAATGTCTAAATAATAATTTTGTGCTTTTCTTATTTTACTTGGCAACGAAAAAGTCTGTTTTGGGAGTTTATACTTTTGCTCATAAATCATTACCTTGAATGCAGGCTGCATGCACATAGGAAGAGCTTGATTTGGCTGGCTAATGGAAATTTAAAGTCTAATTATTCCAAGTTGGAATTTTATGGTCTGTAGATATACTATAGTGAGTCAGTAACCAGTGAACTTTTCTCTTTAATTTATTTTTCTTTTCTTTTGAACCCTCTCTCTGGGGGGCACCCTCTCTTGCAGCTGTGTAACTGGGGCTCTGTCACCGACCTTGTGAAAGGCCTCCTCAGGAGTGGTCAGCGGTTGGATGAAGCAGTGATCTCTTATATCTTGTATGGAGCCCTCTTGGTAAGAATGTCTACCGAACTGGGGGTGATGACAGCAAAAGGGGCAATTTGTACACTGTTTGGAGCCTCATTGCATATTAATGATGGGGAAAATGCCTCATAAGATGCAAGCATAATTAATAGCAGGAAAGAGTAGCCAAATGTGGACTTGGATTGGACTTTCTAACAGTAGGGTAATTGCTTTAAAATAAGCATGTCAATTTCCTCTTTCTTTCTCTTTCTCTTTCCTGTTGTGTGGTGGTGGTGGGCACCACGCAGGGCCTTCAGCATTTGCACAACAACCGAATCATCCACCGTGATGTGAAGGGGAATAACATTCTTCTGACAACAGAAGGAGGAGTTAAGCTCGTTGACTTTGGTAATGACTGCGTGTCGTTTGTTTTCTTGATGTGTGCAGTTTAGCCAAAGGGGACAATTTATTGCAGTCTCAGAAAACTGGGGCCTCTCTGCTATAGCACAGGCTAAGGGACCTTTCCAGGCTGGGAAGTTGGGGGCTTACCAGATGGATCACCCTAGGACATGCCGTTTGTAAATCTATTTTCAGCTTTAGAAGCAATTTTATTAAACATAGAAAATAGAAGTGCTGCAGAAGGAGTTGCTGGAAAACCTTTTTAGTTTTCTAGTGAGAATATCACATCTCAAGGCAATTGTCTATAATTGACATTTTGTCATATCTTCTTTTGCATATGAAAAGAGAAGGAGGGGGAGAGAGAGAGAGAGAAAGAGAGAGAGAGAAGGCAGTTTGGCCTTTTAATGGCTTTTGCTAGCCTTAGGCATACTTATTCCCAGTGAGCAGAAGGTGAAATAGTCCTTTAGGCCTGGGAGCCTACATCCCTGTAGTTCAATGGTGATTATTGCTGTGACATGTGAGGCTGACTGAACTGGAAACATTAATGGGAAATGGAAGGATGAGAGGAAATGCACTGAATGTCATCTGAGGCCAGACCACTATCCAGTATCTTCTCTAAACATTTTCACAGTAATATTCACAAACTAAAGTTCCATTTGGTTTTCCTTTTAGGTTTATGCACTTCTAAATGAGTTCAATACTAGTTAGTACTTCAGAGTTGTTGTTACAAATAATGAGAAAACATTTAGAGAAACATTATCAGTGTCATCATGATGAAAAAAAAAGAAACCAAGACCTATGATTTTGAATATTCATTGTTCTATTGGTAAGAAAGTGTTAGGTATAAAAATGTGTCAGTGAATCACTTGTGCAGAAGAATTTATTTACAGGTAAATGAAGTTGCTCTATGAGTATTGGTCTATTTTCTAAGATACAAGCAAAGAAAAATAGCAGAGGGGGTTTTTGTTTAAGGTTCATGTTCATCTCTCAATATAAAGGATGACATAACTTCAGTAATATACTCTGAATATCATAGAAATGTGTTTTCCACATGATCCTAAGGGCAATAAATACATTGAGAGGGAAACTAGCCTAGAAGGATATGAGGATAAGAGGATATGGATTAATAGTAATTTAACTACTCACCACCTTTGTGCTTTGCCTGTGGGTACCATTCCTAATCTTTCTAGTAGAAGGTTCTTGAATATTTAACTGCCGCAAAAGAAAGTTCTAGAAATTCAAAACAGAAAGGTATAGTAGTTTTTAAAAAATTATAGTGGATTTGATAAAGGGGTAAATTATCTGTGGCAAATAGAGTTTAAGGAGGACTCTTGCTTGGTGCAGGGACATGTGCTTATAGTCCCAGTTAGTCAGGAGACTGAGACAGGAGGATTGCTTGAGCCCAGGGGTTTGAGAGTCCATCATTCTGATAAATAGAATGCAGGCAGCTGGTGCAACAAATAAGTATCCCATGTGTCCTTGATAAATCCAGCCTGATGTTCTTTCTCAAGGCCTGATGTTCTTCACTAAAAACACATAGTATTCAGGCTTGTGTGTTTCATCAATAGTATGACCAGCTAGCATGAGTCTTTGCATTGGTAGGAATAGAAATTAAAACTAAAGTGCAAATTTACAGGATAAAGAGCTTTAATTGTAAAGTTATAGGGAAAATAGGAAAAGACTCCAGCTTAGGTAGTTGGAGGGGGGCACACTCTGATACAAGTGTCCAGACTGGCCCACCCGCAAATGTGGAAGGCCACCTTTCAAGGACTAGCTGATGGGCTGGAATCCAATTATCATCTCAGACCAGGTGTCATAGCTCTGGAATCCTTATGGCTGAAAGATGGTTCGGTTTCCAGGAAAGGACTGTCTCCATCTGTTATGGCCTTAGCGATGGGGGCTCTGCCTTTCCCAGAATCTAGGTGATCACAGGCTGAGGACAATGGCTGGAGGCATCTGGGTATAGCTGAAGTTCCTGTAAAGCACTTATCTTGGTGTCCTCAGTCTTGAAGGGCAATGAGATCACGTAAGTTCAGGACTGATCAACCCTGTCTGGGCATCTCTTAGACAGACACTCCCTAAATGATCAGCATAACCCTGTGCAGAGCTGAGAAGTACTCCCAAGATTTACAGTAGCAAAGCATGCAAAATGAAGGCCAAGCTGAATTCTGCTGTTAGTTACCTTTTGAGCGTCTATAGGCACAAGAGAAGAGTCACAGTTTAGAGCAAAAAAGGGCTTTTTAAGTCTCTGACTACCCCACAAGAAAACACAAATCAGTCCTTTAATGAGCAGCAGCTAAGGGCTTAGGGTTCTATCTGCTCCCCGTCTCTGGGTGCTTTCTGGCTATACTATGACTGCATCAGTAGAAGGGCTATGTTAGACTTCTGCCTGGCCAAAGAAATTCCTTACCATTGTAATGTGCATTGTGCAATTGATTTCATGTTTGGTCTTAAGAAGTACTCTCCTTGTGAGGTATGACTATTGTCATCATCTCTAGTTGAAGATGAGAAAACCAAGGCTTAAAGGAGAGCTGGCCACACCATTAGCAAAAGGCATAATTGGTATGGAGAACAGGTCTCTCTGACCTTAATCCACCTTTACTTCCATTGTATTCCCTCAAGGTATAGAGAAGCAGCTAGTTAGAGGATGTGGAATTATTTTAAAAGTCAAGTCGTCAACATTGAGCTTGAGATAATAATGTTACTGTCAGTTTCTTTTTCCATTTGACAAAATAGCTTTCTTGCCAAGCTTGCAGGCTTCTAGGCAAGATAAAGCACCAAACTCTTTATGTCTACACTGATGCTCTGTTATAGATAATACATGCCAATCTTCTTACTCCATAAAATGAAGTACCTTATTAAAAAAGAAATCACCCTAAATAATTGGAAAATATAATAGGAAAATTTCTTTTAGGTTGATCCCCATTGTTGATATTTTTCTTTTGGTTCCAAATTTGCAGCAGTATAGACAGGGATATTCAGTAGAAAAAAATTCTTATGGTTTGACAGAATGATAAATTCTCCAGTACAGTGGTTGGCAAATGATTGGAAAGCCCCAAAAGAATATATTGAGATGTGAAATTATATGAAATTCAGATTTCAGCATCCTTGAATAATGTTCTATTGGCATGCAGCCTTACTCTTACGTGTTTTCTATGACAGCTTTAGTTCACAGTAGAGTAGCTGTGACAGAGACCATATGGAGCCTTAAACATTTACTGTGTGGCCCTTTATGGGAAAAACTGTCAACCTTAATCTGGCATCACCTTCTGTCTCCTGTTGAATTCCAATACTCTTTTCTTCCAGGAGTCTCAGCTCAGCTCACCAGCACGCGGCTACGGAGAAACACATCTGTTGGTACCCCATTCTGGATGGCGCCTGAGGTAAGCAGGGCATACAGTATCCAGTTCTTCATGCTTGTCGAGTACCTTAACACTATGGCTTTTTACGAGCAAGTCATATGCTCTCTCCCAAACATTCAAGGTGAAAATCCTTTGTTCTCGTTAAACCGTAAGAGTTCTAGTTTAGTGAGATGCTATTAAGACTTAATCTCAGAAAAGCAGGATTAAGTCATAACTAGCCCATGCACAGGTACCTTCATGCACTTAGAAAAAGATATCCCTCTGGGAGATGCAGCCCCTCCAAAGATCATGCTTGACAAGGCCATCCAGGTTTTGTCTAAATTAGAGAAAGTCACCTTCTCTGAAAAAATACAGCCCCAGCGACACCTGGCTTAGTAATGAGACTTATTTAGCTGTAGCTGGGATAGAGCAGCCCTAGTTGTTTTCTTGTTACCACGTACATAGCAACTCCTTTTGTGTTGGTTCTAATTTACTTCTGGCCTCATCCTCAAACTCTGAGAAATGACACATACAGAAGTTTAGGAAGCTTTTGCCTGAAACCTGTGCATATTGTTTTTTGGGTCAGCATTTGGTTCCACAGGGCCCTGACCTTTGCCTAAGAGCAGCTCTGGGAGAAAACAAGGTCTTTAAGTAGGAGGATGGGGACAGTGCCCTCCTAGATGTCTTTCCATCTCTGTGAGCCGTCTTCTCTGTGACAGCTCCCAGCACAGTCACTGCTTCATGCCAGTATCTGCTGCAATTTCCTCAAAGGTTCTCACGCTCATCTAGTTTTTTCTTATCCTTTGGAAATGGACAAACCCATTTTAAAGGAAAAGAAAAACCCCAAAGATGGCAGTGTTTGTTTAAATATGTATTAAGGTGGTATAAAAAAATGAAACTAGCTATAACATTTTTTGCCATATATTTATAGAACTATAAATCTAAAGGGAAAATGTATTAGGTAAGCACTACAAAGCTGGTAACGTTCAAGTAAGCAGTCTTAGTTTAATGAGACAAATGATACTGCTCTGTGAGACTCAGTTGCCCTTACAATGTGATCTGGTCTGAGAGCCTGGTAGCATGGCTGTTGTGGGGCTGGCGTGTCCACTAGCAGGAAGCATGTGGTGACCCTGTGCCCTTACTACTTGGCTGTGTTTCAGCTAGTGGATCTCTGCTGGTCTCCAGCTGTTGCTCTCTGTAGGCAGAGTGCCAGCTTTATCACTAAGATAATATATGCATGCTGAAATTATATGGTAAATGGCCATTCAGATGATCTGGAATATGTTTTTACTCCTCTCATTATTATTGTTAGTAGTAAAACAATGATCCCTGAAACAAAAACAAATAAATAAAAAGTTTTCATAGGAATCTCGTGATCTCCATTTTGAGAAACACAGTCAGATGGAGTTGAAGCTCCTTTGGACGGTGAACAAAGCTCTTCACTCACCTTCCAGCCCCCATCAATCTGTCCAGCCTCATTTGGGGTCAACTTTCCCCAACTTACTGTTCTTAATCCCAAGAGTAGTGACCAACAGATAATGTCCAAAACCTCTAACTTGTCATTCCTTTAAACCTTGCTGTACTATTACACCATGTGGAGCGGCCCTCAGAGCTCTGGAAAATTCCTCCGCATCTTCAGATGCCAGCTCTCCTAGAGGTCTTCCTGAGTTCCAGCCAAAGGCAAAGCTCCTGTCTCTAAGTTTCCGCTGCAGCCTCACAGGATACATTAGCTCACTGTCACCAGTCACTATGAGTTGAATGCTGGGAAGCTCTGGCAGGGACTTGGGTTGCCTAGCTCTCAGCACAGGGCCTGATACGGGAATATTCTTGATGCTCAAAGAATAGCTGTTGTATGTATGAATGTATAGAAGCCAGAGGGAGAAGATGGATTTGGTAAAGAAGCCAGAGGGATAAGAGGGATTTGGAGAGCATTTTGAAGAGAGCCTCATAGATGTTGGTATTAGCAAGTTTCTCTGTGGATTTTGACTGATCTGTTCTGAAAGGAAAGTAGTATCACTCAGTCAGGGTCTCTCAGCTCATACTTGGGTGGCAAAACATGAAAGATGGTGTTCCTCTTCCATCCACAGCAAAGTTGCTCTCAGAATAAGATGCAATTAAGAGAAGCCTGTCCTGGGCTTTGTACATTTATTAGGAGGTATTTATGACTTTTTAAATTTTAGCTGGGTTGCATAAGACATGTGGAATATTTCTATAGGGGCAGTTGGGTGCTGTATGGTGACCTTCTATCATCCAGATGGCTTGGAATCTGGATTGCTTGGAAGTGGCTCCCTTCTCAGTGGGGAAAAGGCAGTGCCACATTCTGCCTACTACAGTGGGTACGCTGAAGAGCAGGGAGTTCACATCGTGGGGCCCGAGATAGCACTGTTCGGAGCAGGTATCTGACCACTTTGGACAGCATTCTCTGGATTTGTGCTCCCGGCCAGTGTGCTCCAGGGTCTGTGGCTTGCACCATCCCCACATTTTTTCTAAAAAAGCCTCTTATTCTCCTTATCTGTAGTCAGGGGTTGTGAAAACAATTAGAATCAGGACACAGAATTTATAATATTATTATTTAATAATATTATAATAGTATCATAATATTATAAAATAACATTATTTTAAATAATATAATAATATTATTTTAAATAATATAATAATATTGTTTATGATGGTCACCCAGAGTTTAACAAAAGAAAGTGCAGGAATTCTATCCACAACACTAAAGACCCAGAATATGCAGCCAAGGGCCTGATCCCACAGCAATGTCCTGCATGAGTCCTGCTGAAGACGTACAGCCCATGATAATGTCTCCCACAAGTTCAGCTGGAGGTCTAGAGCCCACAAGAAGGACTCATGCCAGTCTCTTTTATGGATCTGTGCTGGGAAGGCCCAAAGGTCAGCTGTGGAAGCTAGAAAGTCTATGTCTGCAGGGTGAAGGAGCTGTGCTGATAAGCTGAAGGTTCTACACTGGGGCTGAGAAGTCACACTCAAAACAAAGACCAAGGCTGTCCTGAAAAGCACCACAGCCTTCTCAGTGACATGGAGGCCCCGAGCTCCTCTGATGATAAGCACAGTCAAGTACCTGCCAGGAAGCCAGTGTGATGAGTTCATCTTGAAAACCAAGCAGCACATGTCTTCCCCTCTGGAGCCAGAAAGCGATGCTCGATGTAAGGACCAGAGCTCCCCCAAAGTGAACCACAGCCACTCTCATCAACAAGGTCCTGAGCTCCTCCAATGACAATGGTCGAACTCACACTGGGGAAGCTAGTCATGATGAGCTCCTCCAGGAGAGCCAACGGCTCGAACAGCAACACTTAGAGAAACCCACAATGCTTCGCTTTCTCTCCACATCTCTATCTATGCTGTAACTTCCCTCAGGTGGAACATCTACGCTAAGCACCATGCTGATTTAATTCAGCAGCGTTAAGTTGACCACCAATTTTTAATCCATAACATTATCCTCTTTAGGGATGCTCACAGAACAAGCTTTCATTTCTCAGATCACTTCAACAAATACACTTTTTACTGTGACTAGTGCCTTGGGTCAAGTGCAATCATTGGAAGTATAATCAGTAATGGTTCAAATTAACACTGCCCTCATATGATGGCCTGCACAGTGTATTGATCATATTATGCTTTCCCTTCTGTTTGTTGGGATCAGAGGGTTCTGAGTAAATGCAGCAGCAATGCATGCAATACCTATGCCAATAGAATAAACCATTGCAAATGACCTGTGCTTTTATTGTTAAAATGCAACAGAAGGATCCTTGGTCCTATTATATTTGTGAGAAATTGAACCACATTCTTTTTCCATTTTTATTTCACAAGCTTGGGTAGCTAGCAGCAATCTTTAATTCAGATAGGCTGTACTACAAAGCAAGTGGCTAATGGAATGTGACCATCCCACAATCACACGCTGACGAGCAGTCAAGATGCATGGTTCACTGGGGCAACTTGAAGCTGGAGCATAAATTCACTGTCGTAGCATCACCATTCCCCATGCATGTCTTTTTGCATCTTCACTTGCACACACCAAAGTTGAAAAATACTGGTAGAGTGCTATCAACCTAGCAATATAGGAGAAGGATTTCCACATGATGCCCTTAGTGTGCTAGTACTTGGAGACAAGACTTCTGGGGCAATAAATTGTTGGGCATAGAGAAAGTGTTAAACTAAAGTTAAGATCAGTACAATTTTGTATAAACTAAATATTTACATAGCAGTCTGTGACTATGGGGAAGATAAGAGGGAAAGAAAAAAGTTCAACACTGAAACTATGTGTTTAGCAGATGATCTTGTACAAAATAATTTGAACAATAAGACATCATTTTCATCTGTAAGAGCAGAGAGGTAGGTGGTCTTGGAGTTTGTTGATTCAGCAGCTCAGTAAAGTCACCAAATCCTAGATTCTTCAATCTCCCTGACTAGGGTTGCTGCAGGCTGCCCAGTGTAGTCCCTGAGGTGTGGTTATGATCACAGCATTTGTGAATAGCAGACCATGGAAGCAGTGAGCCCAGCATTCCAGCGCCACCTGTGAAAGTGCAATGGTTACAAAGCAGCCTCCCTTTACTCCCTCATGGGGCTGCTCTTGCACTCAGCCACCAAGCTAAAGTGGGTTCTTCTCCTGGTTTGAAGCCTCGGCCATCTTTGTATTCTTTCCCGGGTCTGCTTTAATCACTTGTTACAAACTGGGTGGCTTAAAACCACAGAGATTTATCATCCCACAGTGCTGGAGGCCAGACTTTGGAAATGAAGGTGTCAACAGGGACCTGCACTCTCAGAAGCCCCAAGCAAAGGTCCTTCATAGTCTCTTCCCAGCTGCCGGAGGTTTGCTGGAAATCCTTAGCATTCCTGGCTTGCAGGTACATCACCCTAGTCCCTGCCTTCATTGTGCCAGGACATCTTCCCGTGCATTATCTTCACAGAGTGGTATTCAGTCATCAACCACACTGGATTAGGGGCTTATCTTTCCCCAGCATGACCTTATCTTAACTAGTTTCACCTGCAATTACCTTATTCCCAAATCAGTTCACATTCTGAGATCCTGGAGGTTAGGACTTCAATATATTATTATTATTATTACTATTATTTTAGAGAACACAATTCAACCTGTTACAACCCTTCACATACTCAATGCCCTTAGTAAATCATTCAAGTTTCTGAGATAATCAGACAGCCGCTTGGAACCTGCTTGGGCTGCATGATGAGTGCTTGCTTAGATAGCTGGGCTTCACCAGACTACTCTCTCTCTCTCTCTCTCTCTCTCTCTCTCTCTCTCTCTCTCTCTCTTTCCCTTTGGTTACTGCACTGTGATTTTAGCCTGTATCTGAGGCACTTAAAAAAATAAAAACCAGGCCAGGCATGGTGACACATGCCTGTAATCTCAGCACTCAGGAGGCTGAGGCAGGAAGGTGACCCAGATTGAGGCCAGCCTGGGCTACATAGTGAATTCAAGGCCAGCCTGAACTGTAGAGTAAAACCTTGTCTCAAAAAACAAAACAAAACAAAACAACAACAATAATAAAAACCACAGTATTTCTATTAGCTGTGTTTGTTGTCTTGTTTCACTTTCCTCATGGCTGACTTCTAATAGATAATGTGAGTAATATGATCCCATATTTGCATAGAAGTTTTGCAGATGACTACTTTGTAAATATGCTTACTATAAGGGTGCCAATTAGGATATTAACATCTGTGTTCTAGGGGAGGTGTCCCCGGCACTACCAGGCCAAGTGCCTATGGACACAAAGTGAGTAGGCGGGCAGCGGTGACTGCCACCCATTTTTTGTGACCCAATGAAATAAGAGACTTCCAATATGGCCTGGGCCCACTGTCGATATTAGCATTGCTTGGCCAGTATTTACATCAAACACATGTCAGGCAATCTCCTGGTTGATAGTAAAAAGAGATACAAGCCTACTTGGTGTTTATTGCTGATGATGTCAAAGTTTAAAGACTGTTGATACTTTAACCTGCCTTTCCCACTATCTTATATAGGAAGAATTAAATTAAATGACTGAAACCCAAGAAAAGGAATCAATTTTGCATTATTGTTTTTCTTCAGGATATCTGTAGGCTGTGTTGAAATAAATCCTTGTATTTAGCTGGCATGTACTCATGTGCCGTGCTGGCTGTGTTTCTGTTGTGGATGGTAAACGGTGGCTGTCCAGACCTCTGCAGTGTTCCTCAGATGGCAGAGCACCCTGTCTGTGCCTGGAGTGTCCCTGGCTTCCTGATGATGCAGCAGCAACAGGGAGTCAGGTGTGTCTGACGAGCTGGGAGCTACCACGCCTGGCTCTATTGCATCTGCCTTCCCTGGCCAGTGTCACATGGCCCCTGATTGTCAGGTATTTTGACACTTTCACTTACTGAGCTCCAACTGACAACATGCCAGTGATAGGCACTTTCGCATTCCATTCTTTTATTTTATTCCCACAGCAGCTGTCAGGAGTAGATATTTTCTCCACTTTACCACTGAGAAAGGTGAGGTTGATGGAACTGTAGTAAACATCATGCCCCAATTCTCTTATCTGGTAAGTGTTGAAGCTGTTGTGTTTCTCACAGATCATGAGAATGCAAGTCCCATTTTACAGATGAAGAAACTAAGGAAGAGAGAAAATTCTTATACTTGTTCACTTGTTGGTGCATTTGTGTAGGATGCTCAGTGTGGAAGATATGTGGCAGCTCAGTGAGACAGGTCACACAACAAAAATACACAGAGCCCTGGTAGCAGGATGCTCTGAAACTGGAATGCGGGACTCATTTTAAAAGGTGCACACGAAGGACCTATCACCTCCGGTTTTCAGCCCGAGTACTCATTGCGTTTATGCCACTGCAGGAAGCAGGCTGTGTAGTAAGGACCCAGGATACTTGGTATCTTTCTAAAACAGCTAAGGGTCTGTTTCCATATTGGAAAACAGACTTGTGGATAAAATAAACATTTGCTTCTTTTTAGAAAAATTTCCCCCCTTTTTACTTTCATCTGCTCATTGAAAACAAGAGCTAATCAGCTGAGCAGAGAAACAGATGTGCTGTGACGGCTCCCAAAATGGGTCTCTCTCTGCCTGGCAAAGGGTCCTCCACAGAGATGGTTGCCATAACAACCAGCTTACACCAGCGCAGAAGTATCGCAAGCTTTTGGCAACCACTCGACTTCATTAATTATGCCATTTCTAGCTAAGTGATACAATAACATCATTTCCTTTGGCACTATCAGGGAGAGAGAGGACAAATGAGATATTTTGTGTTAAAGGGTTGAGAAAGCCATAAAACACTACTGTGCTGAAATATTGTTATTGTCATTATTACCATTTTATTCCCTAAGATGTAGCTAATGGGCTTAGCTCCCAAATAAGACTTACCATTTTTTGAGTGCTTACTATGAGTCAGACATAATTGCTCTACATGTGTTAACAGACTTGTAATTCTCTGAACAACCTCACACAGTCAGTGTTTTGCCTGCCCATTGTTTAAAGTAAATAAGTGACAGAAAGTAATTGTTCTTGTCCTTGGACAAGTCATTGGGTGATGCAGCCAGAATTTGAACCCAGGTATTTGGCTCTAAAATCTTTACTCTTAACTACTATAGTATAGCAAATTATTTAATCATGACTACTCGTGTACCAGAGAAAATATGACTTGGGAAGTTTTGCTCAATTTTTACATTATTTTCTATATTTAAATTATTTTTGCTGGAGTCAACAGAAGATAAGTGATAGAGAAACTGACTGTCCAAACATTTATTCTGAAGCAGCAGGAATTGCAATTGGAGATAGGCATGTAACAGCAGATTGTAGGCGCATCCATAGAGGTGAGGGCTGGGGGAGTCTTTAAAGACAGAAGATAGAAGTATATAAAGTTGTCTTGAAACAAGGAGAATTTTGGCTACAGGAGTTTACCCCAGGAATTGATGTCACCTCATTAGTGGAGACAGTGTGTGTCCAGCAAGGGTTCAGGTGGCTAGCTGTCCTTGTGTCATGTCCTTGTGTGACTCATGTAGCAAGCTGCAATTTGGAAACATTTCCTGCAGTGTTTGCCAGTGCCAGCATAATGCCTGAAAGCCTTTTCTTCCTGACCTCCTGGCTCAAGCCTGTTAGTGGTGGACATAAAGGACTTCATTTTGGAACTGATAACTTAGTTCAGGAGAAAGCAGTTTTCTATCACACACTGGAAGCTACTATAATTATTTTTATTTTTTTTAAATTTTATTTAAAGAGAAGAAAGAAAGACAAAACAAAACAGAATAAAGGGTAGCAACAATACAGAATTCCAAGGAAAAAAGGAAAAGAACAACAACAGAAAAACCTAAGAGATTATTACTTGACAAATTACATACTGACTTCTTGGAAATAGTTGTTCAAATTATAAAGTTAAAACATGTAAAGTAGACATTCAAACAGTGACTCTGTTAACAGTTCTGTTCCACGATCTGACAAAAATCTCCAGCAATATGGTCATCCATCTTACCCACTCAAATATATACTCAATTATATCAAAAGGGTAAAATTAAACACAACAAAACTGAACAAAGCAGATCACAAGAAAGCAATGTAAGGGACATAAATTTCAAAACTAGACAATCGGAGATATTTACTCTCTATCATATTGACTCTTGTTTTGTTCCAAATAGTTGTCCATATTGTCATATACAGGGAATTCACATGAAACAACATAGTATGGAATTGATCTGAACAGGATGAGGAGGGCATTTCAGGTCTTCAAGACCAGATAATAGGGAAGCCGAGAATGGCTGTCATAGTGTCTCTCATTCTCCTAAAAACAGCTGTCCATACCTTCATGTGTGTTAAACTTAAACAAAACAAAACAAGCTAAAATCACTTTGAACAAAGAATGATAATTTTGCTGGATTACACATCATCACATTATGGAATCAGCATTGGGTATTGTAGTGTCTCTTTTTCTTCAGAGTAGTTGTTCATTTCAACATGTGTTATATAGTTGGTTCTTGTAAACTGTTTATAAGCTCTACACATGCATGAGTCTCTAAATGTATATCCTTTCTGTATTAGAGGTAAAAACAAAACAAAGCAAGATAAAACAAAACAATTCCTAGAAAAGCTTGAAGCAAAAAAGTCATATATAACCACAATACAAGGTGATCTACAATGGTTACCATGATGTCTCAGCAGTATATAACAACATTAATAAAAACAAAGCATTGGAGACATTATAAGACTTCAAAAGCAAGTAATAATGAAACCAGAGTGGGTATCTTAATGAATCTTGTCATCTTCAGTGTAGTTACCTATACTCTTAGACTTGATGTTATCAATCATAACAGATTTAAATAAAATCAGTCAATATAAAGTAGCAATCTAACAACCCAGATTCAAAAAAGATGAGTCATAATAAGACAGTATAAGTTATAAAGGGCTTCAGATTAAGTAGATAGGAAATTAGGGATGATTACCATAATATGCCCTCTTATTTTTGGGATAGCTGACCATGTCCTCAAGTCTAGTATAAGTAGACAAATTGGAACAGCATGTAATCCATCCAAGCAGAGTCATGAGAATAATGTAAATTTTAAATCTTGTTACCC